>LPNX010473409.1:172184-188552 GCA_001517045.1 Pseudotsuga menziesii
GCCTTGCTACTTATATGTTACAAGATTTACAGGGATGGGAGGAGAACTTGCCAGTTAATGGTCTGGTTCTCAAACCTTATTTTTCTTAAATCATTTTGAGCTTTCTGATGTGCACATAAATAAGCTGTGTAGTGGTTTCGAGTCACGTTTTATTTCATTTTAATTTTAGTCTTGATTTTCAATAAGGGAACAAACTTGTGGTTGCCTGGAGGATATTAAGGTCTTTTAAAGAATAGAAATTGTATTGAGTATCAGCCTGTGTATTGCTTAATGAATTCTTCCAGCCTAACAGTTCTCTCGAATGAAAATATGGTGTGCGTTGAAGTCCTGCTTAAACCCTGTGAATTAAACCAAATTCAGAGAGTCTGGAGTACTATGTCGGGGCTCCATCCACGTCACATTTAAAATGTTCTAAGGAGCAGAAGTAAAGGACCCATGGAAGGAAGAAAGGTGAACAGCGTAATAAATATAAATAATCCCATGCCCAGAAACAAATGCCTAAAGGCAGTTGAAGAGTCAGACTTCTTGAAAAAGTACCATGAATTAAAGCAAGCACTAAAGCATAAATGCTAAATCGCCAAAAGATCCTCTCCGTCCGTGAGCTGAGACATGAAGTGCACCACTCACACAAAAGGACACTATGGGATAGAGGATCCTGAATTAAAATTCAGTAAGAAGAGGCGCATAGAAAGACTCAAATCAAAAGGCCAAAAGCACAAAAACGCTAAAATGGCATGGGAATGAGGAACAAACGGTTACTGCTGTTTACTATATGCTGCAATCCTGTGGTGTCCACACTGCTAGCTACCCGAAAACAGAGGTAATAATGAAAATCATACTCTGGCCCCGGCATAGTTATTTGGACTCGGGGGTCTCGGTTTTCCTTTTCCCCAAAGGACTGGCATCAATGATTAAGGTATGCACTTGGGTGATATGAGAAATCTGGATAGCTGAAAGAATTCAATGGATGCATTCGCTGCAGAATAGTCTGCTACTCAAAGACAATAGTTACCCAGAGATCTAGGTTCCCTAGGTAATCGCCAGTTGTTGCTACCACAACGGTTCTCCCCGAATTTAGTTTTACTTAAATTTCCTGGGCCCCTCCTCATCTTTGTGTTTTGATCGGTAATTGCCTGAACCCCTCGAGCATGCTTCCTGTTCATTTTATTTTTAAGCTAAGCGCCCGCTATTTTGTGCGCCATGCGCTGTGTGTTCTGAGTCGTGTTATCTGGTCTACTAGTCATAAAAGATTAAAACCTTTCTCTAGTAAAGGAAAAGCGATTTTTACTGTAATTGATCCTTAGGACTGTTTTTATCGTTATTTTTCCTTATGATCGGGCCTTTGCTGTTAGATCAGAAGCAATGATGTTCTAGCTCATCCGCCGTTGCGGCTCCGCGAGCGGTCTTTCATCCGAAGTCCAGTTCTCGCCGACGCCCGATTTATTTTGAAGGTTGAGATCGCTTGCTCAAAAGTTGCTATTCGCCCGCCCTTGCGGCCGGAGAAAGGAAGTTGGCCTCCATTTCAGGTTTCATCCGACGTCCGACCTTTTTCTCCCCGCCCGAACTTTTTCTTTCGACTCGTCGCCTGTCTCCGACCTTAGTGCCGTCCGCCGTTGCGGTTGTGACCCCCTTCCTGATTCCTGAAGCGCTCTTCTCGCCGACGCCCGATCTCCTCCTTTGTTCGCCCGTGTCCTCGATCATCCGGTTCTTGCGCTCCTCCGCCGTTGCGGCCCTTGAGGTCTTGTCTCGCCCAATGCAGAAGTTGGCCGATCGCCGATTTACAGTTTGCCGCCTTAAGCCTAAGTATGTACTTGCCCAGACAAACCAGGCCGGCCCCTTGTGGATCTATCATTTGGGTTGGAAAGTTTGAGTTTTTAAGTTTTCAGTGAAATGGATAATGCACCAAAGTTGTTTGCAGGAGGACTCCCATAGATCGTTGAAGCAATCGGGAGCGAAGAAAAGGACAAAACGACAAACGACAAAGCCACCGACGAGGCAGATCCATCAGTTATTGTCAGAAGATAAACGCCTATGAAATGATTGGGAAAACACAACAGTCAGGGAAGAAGATGAATCGTCAAGGATGCTGAAAAGCCACACGCTGGGAGGCAGCTCAGAGGGCAGCAGTTCTAGTTTAAATATAGAGAAGTAGGACTGGGAAAGGGCTTTTTCCCTTAGAAAATTTGTAACTGTTGGCTTGTAAGAGGAACTACTTCGTTTTGCTAAGTGAACGGCAATTTTGTCTGCTGGAAAGAGCAAGGAAGTGAAATGTACCAATGCAATTCGATGAAAAATGTTGAAGAGGAACTATTTCGTTTTCAGCTATAATTCATCCGCCGTAAGAATATTTGATGTTTTGAACCTACGTTCTTGTTAAATGTTCTTCAGCAGTTTTTTGGGGTATATTTTCACTAAGAGCAATAAATGTTGTTATAAAATGATCGACTATCTGGTTATTTGAATATCTATAAACGTTCATGTGCTTTAGGAGAAATATCAGCTATCTGTGATTCTTCTTACTGTATGTGATAATGGATGGCTCAGCCAAAATGACAACCATGCTCCCTAGGGATAGAGTAGATAGTTAGCTTATTTCTTCTGCATCCAGTTTAATACTTGTGAGTAAGATGAGAGGTAAGAACCTGTGCATCACTTTGTGAGCGCTCCCTGCATTTTGACCACCCTGCATTTAGTTAGGCACTTGCATATCATTATCTTAAGTCAAAATACAAAAAACTTGGTGGGCCGGGCCGCAACTGGTAACCCCTTTATTTTTTTTGTTTCTTGGCCTACGGTAGCCGGACCGCAAACCGGACGGATTCTCTATTCCAAACAGTCAGCGGGCTAGTTGGGAACGCTGATTGGGGAGAATCCCTTACTGTTGCTGCCTGCGATTTTCCAGGCCTCAACAGGGCCTTCTTTGGTTTTTCCACCTATCGTTTGGCTTGTTTGGATGGAAATTATTTCCTATATTTCTTTCCAAGGAAACTACCTTGTTTTGTAATGTTGTTTGGTTTGCTTGCATGGGAACCAACTGATTAGCATGATTCACTTCCATTTATTTAATCAATTGGGTGAGCTTATCTATGGAGTCACCTTGAGGTTTCTGGTTTTCAAACTTAACTTTTTTTACTTCATTAGCCTTTGAAGAACTACCCCTTGAAAACCCAGGAATATTGGATTTACCGGCATCTTGGATGCTTTTATCTATCTTGATGGCTTTATCTTGTGCATCCTTAAGATTTGTAGGTTCCTTATCCCTTATCTGATATCTCATTTCTGCTTCAAATGCTTGGATGTAATAAATCAAGAGAGATGCTTCTTCAATGGCTCCAGTTTCCTTATTTTCAATGCTTGGGAGTTGAGTAGACCACCTGAATGGCTCCGGGTAGAATACCTCACTATATTTTGAAGTGGAGTCGCCACTTGAGAAAATGATAGCTCTAATATGGGTAAGTAAATTATTAAAATTTAATTAAAGAATTTTATTAGCAGTTTAAAGAATTAAAGAATTCAAAAAACTAGAAATCAATTAATTAAGTCAGACCAAGGACATAATACTTGTACCTGACAACGGTGCCAAAGACGTTGTCGCCTAATACACACTTTATGACACATGGAAGTCTCCAACCCGCTTTGTGTGACCTTGGGGGAAAGTTAGAGCTGGGGACCACTGTCACCATAGTTTACCAACCCCTCTGTTTAGGCCAAATCCCAACAGAGGCAAGGTGGGTAGTCCCTACAGGAAATTATTCCTAAGTTTATTAACTATTAGTTAAAGGGATGTTTTATTAAGGTTGTAAGGTTAAGACTTTACACTATCCCAAGAATGACAATCAACATGCAATGCATATATTTCTTTCAATGACAAGCAGATCCTGAGGTATAGAAAGACTAGTTCCTATTAACAAATGGAGTCAAAATAAATGAGTTATAGCTTTACAAAATTAAACTAGATTGATTTATCCACAGTTTAAGTGTTTTCTAAACTAAACAAGATTACAATATATGTAGTCAAATGGATTGTGCAATATGAACAATATTTCATAGTTAAATCAAATGCTTATAGACAGACGAATAAATCGAACAACTATTAACAATTACCCAAAATACTTGAAGAAAATGAATCAAATTATGTATGTAAGATCTACAAGTTATTAACAGTGTGATTGTTACCCAATAGATTTAAAGATGCTACCAAATGAGATTAGATGCTTGAAAGAAGATGCTTGCAGTAAACTGAAATGTGAAAGTGCTTGTAAAACAAAGCCTTGAACAATAAGGAAAGTATTTGAAAGTTACTTAGAAAAAGAAACCCTGAACAACAAGGCAACTTGAACCTAAAAACAGTAAGTAAATGTTGGTGGGACGTTTTGGAATGTCTCTTGGTTCCTTTTAGGTAAATTTTATTAAATTTGAAGTCTTTGATTAAGTTTTAGATCTGGTGGTGTGACTATCCCAACTTCGTATCCTTCAAATCAAAGAGGGAATGATGGGCTCTCAACAAAGTGGAAAAAAGTCCACCCATAGATCCATAGGTCAAACCCCAAGTGATCAATGCTCAACAAGGAGGAAGTGAACACCGTGAGACCCCCAATGGTCTCTCACCCCCTGTAGCTTCCAAAGTCACATGTTTTTAGTTAAAGAGAAAAATAATGAAGTGGATTCCTATTACTGAAACTTATTCAACAACCCATCATTTAATAGAACACCCCGAAGGGAGATGACCGAGTAGAGGAGGAGGGGTCAAATAAGTTGGTTAATTTCCAATTTATAAAGTACAATACATAACGTAAATTACATATCGATTTACAGTAAGTAAAGTGCAGCAAGAAATGTGAGCTAATTAGATTTCCTAAAGCCCCTAATCCTTTCCTCTTTTCATACCCTTGATCCCAGTTCCCTAAAGGGAGATAACGAAGGGCAGAGAATACATGGACAATTTAGGTTGTATATTCCTTCAAAATAGGAAACTAGATGACATGATGTAAAGATCTAACTAAATTCTTAGTTTAGAAAAGAAGTGCTTGAAAAGTAAACTAATCTAAACCAAATATGCTAACCACATGTCAGTCTCCCTAAAGTAGATGGTGGGTAAAAACTAGAAAAAATATTAGATCTATTTGAAAATGAAAGCACAAATAGTGATCTACTTCCTAGATCTAATTACTACCTAATTACAATATGATTACAAATTACTTTGAAAGCTTTTAGAGAATATCCACGAGGAGACTCGCCTGGGGCTTACAAAATAATAAGAAGAAAAGAGAAAAGATGAGGGTTTGAACCCCTTTTGAAGTAGCTGAAAGTTAAGGCGTTTTGGTCCGAGTTGGGCAGCATTTCCTCTGTAAAACCTTCTAAAACCAGCAAGGAAAATCTCAGTGGAAAAGGACAGGAAACTCAAACTAACTAGTTAAAATGTTAGAACAAAAAAAACTAGAAACTAGGGAAAAAATATGGGTTAAAAAATGACTGAAAAAATGAAGTTCAGAGGGCTGCAAAATGCATTTCCAGCCACCTAAAACCCTGCAAAATATCAGATTTATGATTGACAAAGATAGATCTAGTGCTTAGCCTTGGATTCCCTCCTTCAAACCCTTGGATCTGCAAAAAATGTGAGAAAAATCTACAAAATACAAGCAAGAGGTGAGTAACCCAAATGGATCTACAAAAAAACTTTGTAGATCTAAAGTAAACTACTCACAAGAAATAGAAAATACTCATTTACTATCAAGTGCCCTTTGCAAGGGGCATTTATACATGCAAAATAAATATATCTCACAAAAAATGAACTATTTTACCTGAATCTTGAAGATAAGAGAGAAAACACCAAAAAAGATAGAGATCCTCCAAATATTTACTTCTATTATGCCCAACTAGGTCAAGATTCAATAGAATGAGAGACTATAGGGCTTGAGCAAATATTGAGAAAAATGTGAGAGAAGAAGAGAAGAGAATTTGATAGCATAACCTTAGCATGATAAAATCGTGTGGAGTGAGGGAGAGGAGCCCTCCTTATATAGGAAAAATACAAAAACCCCTTGGATCCAAAACCCTCCTGAGAAACCAACTTGTATTAGGGTTTTAGTTTTTCCTTTGACTTGAGCTTGCTCTCCTCCAATAAGAAACAAGGGCGCCTCCCTTTGGTCGAGTGAAAAAAAAACTAGGGTTGGAACCTCCCCTTGGTTGACTTTTTTAGGCTTGATGTTTTTCCTTTGGGAGTGGTTTCTTCCCACATGTGGATCCCTTCACACTAAGGCCCCCAATATTAACTGGGTTTCCACCTTGTGTGGACCCCCTTTGACTTAAATTTTTATTTTCCAAAGTAAACTTGGAAAAAATAAGAGGGGCGCCCCACTTAAGAGATAAAAAAAAAATATTTTAACTAGGGGCGCGGGGGGGGGGTTACTCAAAATAAAAATTGAATATGCTTATCCAACCCCCCAAACTTAATTACCATGGAATTATTTGATTTTTTTCTTCAAAATCAAATAATTTAATTTTTCACCCTAGGAAATTAAATTAATTCCCTAGGAAAAAGACCTTGTCTTAACCAAAATTGGTCCAACTTCCTAACCCCTTGTCAGAATGACATGGGACTTGAACTTGTGGCTTAGGGGGTGTCATAGAATATTCATTTGCATTCATAACACCTATTACAAAATTCAAAGGATCAAGAAAATAATCTATTACATCAAAACTTAATTAATTAACCACCCAACGGTAAAGTTAATTAATTAGGAAAAAATAAAAATAAAAATAAAAATCCTAATGAAATTCTGCAAGACTACAAGATATGGCTAGCATGGTCATGTTAAAAAACTTGAAACCTTATCCACCTCATGGGATTGATTATCAGAACACCAATTCACCACTTTGGAGGATTGGTGAGTGAAAAACCCAACCAATTAAAATTGTTAAATAACAAAATTATCTGGAAGGGGAAAAAACACTCGGTGAAGATGACTTCCCTGATAATAAATTCCATGGTGACATCTTTATAGGAATGAACATGCTGACATATAAAATTACATTTGTTATCCCACATAGGGGAACGGGCATTTCATGTACAAAAGGGCAGAAATGCCCTGCTGAGTGAAAAATCCCTAGGTTTTTTCCATGGTACAAATTGTACAATATGTACATCTGCAATGTACATGACGTTGCCACCTAGTCGGTATAGGTGGGAAACACAACTATTATGCGTATGTGCTTTTCCTAAATAAAACAACATTCATCATATGAAGAACAAGGCATATATTTTCAAACCTAAAAGTTTATTCAAAAAATTATTATCACTAAGATATCCATGCCTATTGTTATAGTATGTTAACCGACTAAACCATTTTCCTTGTTAAATATTGAAACCTTTCTCTAAGTGGAAAGGTTATACTGACCATTGTTACTTGCTCTGCCATGAAAAACTTATTGACCGTAATTTCTATATAATTAAACTAAGATACTGAAATAGTAACTTAATAGGTACAATCCATGTGATTTTTGTTATCTTGATAATACCTTCTATCAAAGGCTATTCAAGATAGTAAAAATGGCTAGGTCGAAAGTCTATGAAGTACTTTTACATTTGTGTAAAATTTATATTAAATGTGAAATTAAAATAATCAATTGAAATAAGGATGAACCAGTCCTCTTGAGCTTTTCATCAATTGAAATAAGGATGAATCAGCCACATATAAATAATTTGTTGGCACCCGCCATTCGCTAGTTCTTCAAATAAAACCAACAGCTTTCATAACACACTTCAAAATTAAGCGTGAATGCTTACTTTCTCATACTTTCTCATTTCCATATTCATCTGCTATTAATTAAAAAATATTGGTATATATCTAAATGGTTAAATCACATTTAAGCTTCATTAAAAATCAAGTTGTATTGTGAGAATTTTAAAATTAAATCTAGCTCTAAAATAAATGAAAATGAAAAAATATATACATATCTTTTTTATTTTCAATTTTTTTAAATATATGATTTACTGAATAAAAAATGTAAATGCAATAAAAATTATATTTCACAAAAAAATAATAATTAAAAAACTAAAAACGTTACACGTTCATTAAAAAAAAGGTCTTTACTATCATTTAAATATTACGTAAGCATGATGTCATTAAAAAATCAGATTCCTTGCTTTTCCAATCCACCAATATATTTGATTGAATTTTCTATTTGCTTTCTTCATGAAAAGGTTCCAACACATATTAAAAAAATCAAATAACAAATCCATTGAATTTATACAAGAAATTAGACTCATTCCCCTCCTTAAACAAATACTTAATTATTTTCTTGACTATATGATTCCATATTTTATTTCTAAATAATGAAAATCCTATTTTATTAATAAATGATGCGGTACTCCGTTGTTACTTCTTCACATTTCCAAACAATTGATTCAATACAAAGATAACCTTATATATACATATATGTGTGTGTGTGTAAAGTAGATAACTGCAACGATAAACTAACCATAGATGATTGCACTAGTCCCCTTATTTTTCCCAGCTTTAGGCCGCTACACAAAGGTAAAATTCTATACAACGTTTTGTCATAAAAAGCATAAGATTCAAATCTACAGAGCTCCAAAATACATTTATTCATTGTTACTTTGTGTCATGTACGGTGGCATGATCATAATTAAGCAAACTGAGTGTCTACCTGGGTGGCATAAAATTCTTCTCTTTAAATGCCAAATTGAGGTCGTTTGGATGCTCACACTTGCAGTTGGGACATGAAGGAAAAGCCTTATAAAACATCACAAACATGTGACATTGTGCACATGCCACTACAATCATCTATCCACTATTTTTATCAAAGAGATCAGATAAATTCTTCTTTCCAGCTGCAGGTTCTTCCTTTGGTTGCTTCTTCCATATCTAGCCATTTTCTGGAAGATTCATTTGGAGGTCCAACTACATAGGTTGACAGGTAGAAAGTTGACTTTTTCTCTTGAATCATGTGAAGTGTTCCCTTTTTTGGTTGTATTGTAATGCTTCTGTGGCTAAATTGTAATAATATATTTTCCCTATTTGCAATCAATCATTGATGAATTCAATAACCGACCAAAAAACCATTAAGAAAAGAGAAACAAAATTTGTAATCAAGAAAAAACTAGAAGGAAACAAACCCGAAGATGAATTCAGTGACAACAAAAACCAAAAGAACCATGAATAAAAGAGAAACACAATATATAATCAAGAAAAAATATTGCATACTACAAGCAGAGTACGAGAAGGCCATTAAGTCATTAGAAATTAATTACTTTTCATACATTAATATTAAGATGAGTAATTTCTACAATGCATATTATGTGTATATACTCTACATGATCTTATAAATACATGAGGAGGCAATTGTGACTTACCACTATTTTAATATTGTGTGTACCTCTATGACGAACTCCCTAGAGGTATCTATCTTTCGCACTCATATGTCCTTCGATACCATAATCGAGTTGTAGTGTAGTTAATGTCTGCTTGACTGTTGTCATAGTAAACCATTGAATTCTTGAATACACCCCGTCGTTCCAGAAACTTTCTCTGGGCCCTCGATGTAATGATGAACAACATAATCGGCCAAGATGATTAACCTGTTGCTGTAAAAAGGGTTAAACTCATTCTCTTTAACAAAAAAAACCCAGGAAAGGAAAAGGCCATGGATTTGTGTAGCATTCCACCTTTGTGGACATTGGAGGTAGTTTTAGGATTGTGTTCTATGTTGGCGTTGATACTTTCATCCGGGCTTGAATCTAGTTCCCCTGCAGTTTAAATGGGTTGAGATAAAAAAAATTTCCTACTTTAACGACTTTTAGTCATGAAACATTAGAGCTTAAATTGGCTTTTATTTATTACATATCTACCATTACCAAGTGGACCACCAAACCATAAAACACTCTATACTTGGAATGAATGATCCAACGATTTTCACTAGGATCATTAAAATAGAAAAAACATACAATGAAACATGGTTCTTCCAGAGAAGCTGATAGCTCTACAATTCACTTGATGGGAGATCTCCAACACTTCATGTGTGAATGTTGTTGTCCCTTGACGCTATAAAGACGCAATGTCAAAAAGCATAATGCATTTAACTATATCATAGAAGAAACATGTTTAAAAATAAATTTCTTTTACCTTTCAAAAAGTTTCAAAATTAAAATTGAAGGGAGCAATAAGCTTCATACCTAGGTTAGTTTACAAAACTGGTTAGGTATATTTATGCATATTGGTAATGATAAAATATAGGGATGATCATCGACCTGGAAATGCATGCATTTGCTTTTAAACTGAATCTCACCTTGTTGTACTAGCCTGATGGTCCCCCGAATGAGTCTCGAGGATTTTACCAACTTTTTCTGATTTGAGCATGATGTAACTCAAAGTCAGAAGGAATTAAAATAACACTCATGCTCTCTTTATCGTCGTCCATTCATCGCCATTTTTCATACTCGCAGGTTGACAGTGGAATAATTCAATGAAGTTGGAAGCAATGAAAATTGGAATAATTGAATGAAGTTGGTAGCACTGAAAATTGGAATAATTGAATGAAGTTGGTAGCAGTGAAAATTTTAAGGTGCCTGTCCACTACCACGTATCACGAAATATCATTCAAGGTAGGAATAAACTGCTCCAACTTCCACGAATTACTCTCACATCGTTTCATAATTAATAACACAATTAAAAGATGGATCACATTTCAAAGTTGGTTGTTCTCCTAAGCTGTGATCGTGTCTCCCGAAAAATCAATACATAATGGAATTTGCAGCTCCACCTCTATGAGCCTTGTCAGAATTAGTGAACATCAGTACCATGAGGTGGAAAAATGGTACAAAGGAAATCGAAACAATTGCTCATTTGATACTAGCACACCAATTTGTCTATCCTTGGGAAAATAAATGTATTAGATATCCATTCAATATAAACTTGGAAATACACATCCAAAAACATGGTCAATTTCTAATGAAATAATTAGCAATTTCCTAGTAATGTCATTTAATATTATAAGGCATGCAAGCAGTTGGTAGTATGTAAGTAATATTGGGAAGTGGGAAGAATGGCTTCATAATTCCTCAATGAGCAACCATAGCCCTGTCGCCTAAAATTAGACGGAGAAATGAAAGCAAAAACATTTAAATAAGAATTGACACACATTTGAATAATTGCTGACATCATTTCACCGATGGGTCCTGGGGCACGGGAACCCAAGCCAATGTCACCTTGGCAGAACCAATGACAATTTAAAAAAATCAGTAATTAAAAAAATATGTAAATAAAAGTTGCCCTGCACTATAGAAAAACCTTAGTCTAAACTAGAATTTTTTTCAAATTGCTCGAGATTAATGCACCTGACTGAATCATTGGCAATGACATAATAATAGAGGATGAATCCTCTTTTTCATTTTCAAAAAAATGTGCAACAAAGTTTATCGTAAGTTTTTCATGATTATGAAGACTATCAATAAACTAAAAATTATCAATCATTTGGTTTTTCCCCAACCGCCTCCTTTCTTTCACAAACTTATTGGTCTTTCACAAAATTATTGGGATAAATAGATGTAGAGTTCACCATAATTTCTCTCATCAGCTTGGATTGCATGCCTGAAAAAATAAACAATTTCAAATAGAAATCATCTACATCTACTCCTAACTTGGCAATATTTGTGTAATAGTTAGAGTATAAGTTGTTGCTTTTTCATTAACTCTAACTTTAGTTCCTTTCACGACTTGATTTCCATTATGGTGTTGAAGAAGAAGGACCCTTTTTTGGCAGTGTTGGATGCTAGCATGAATTCTTGGGTCGTTATATTAAAATATCGCTCCATTCTTGACCAACCATATGAGAAAAATGTACATCTTTCCATAAGCGATATCCAACTTAGAATATAATTGATATGAAATGGGAGGCTGACTCTTGAATAGACCTTTGAGTAGGGCCAAGATGCTGAAATATGCATTTTATAACTCAATCATTTTATTTCTCATGAGCGGTTGACTTTAATTCTCAAACATTTTCATGCCAAATCTCATAGTATGCCTCTTCTCTAAATAATATTAGATCCTTGGTCCAAGGTAAGGATAGGCCAATTTCACAATTTGTTGAAGGTTGAGCTTTGAATTGTCTAGATGTACAATTTATAATGTCCCTAGTTTTGACTCTTGACATGAACTATGTAAATGATGTAATATCGTTGGTGTAATTGATGGAACATGGTTAGGATCTCAAGAAAAAGAGCCTACCATGGATTCACAGATATATATATGTGTATATTAGCAAGTAATGTGGTTAGAGAATCATGTGTTGGTCAAGAACAGTAGCATTGCAATGCAATGTATGATGTGCATGATAATAATAAATAAATTTACAATTGAATGAGCAAGGAAACAAGAGCATGGGGCATGATTATCCAAAGGTTAGGAAGGGACATATTGAATCCATAAAGCCAATGGATGAAAGCCAAGTGTCTAAGATAATATTTACGAGCCTTCAAATGTCAAGATTGACTCATGTACCCTAGTCATTTAATGATTCCAAGAGAAGGGTAGTTGAGGCATTTATTATCTTGGGGAAATAAAGGAATGAGTTTGAGTTCCTTGTGTCAATCACCCTATGCTTATTGGGTAAGCGATTAGTTACATTAAAGTCATCCTTAAAGCCCTCATGGGTGTATCTGTTTCTACCTATATTATGTGAAAAGGATGGATCAACCAATCTATCATTCTCATCTATGGAGAAAGAGTTTACCCTTATATGAGAGGAAGTGGATTTTGAATTATGTTAGAGTGGAGAGTGATTTTGAGTTCGAGTTAATGGTATTAGATGAAAGTTGAGGAAGAACTTGAAAGTGCAGTTTCTTGTTCTTCTAAGAATCAGAGTGGTATCAAGTTGCCTAGTTAATAATCTGTGTCAGTGCACCCTGAATTGTGGTGTATACCATGTTGTTAGAATGTTCCAAGGTTGGTCCGAGTTAGGATAACAAAGTAGTGAAGTGTCACGAACCCTAAGTTGTGTACCTGGAATTCCTGATTCCTTGCTATTGAGTCAGCCTAAGTATAGTCACCTGTGAATCCTATTATAGTTCATTTGGTTGTTACAGTTGATTTTACCACACATGGTGGATCACACTTTTATGGCCTTCCCTGTCCATTTGCAGACTCTTTGGACCCCATGGACCATTTTTGTACCTTTGATGTTTCCAAAACCATCCCTAAAAACATGCATTATTTACTATATGTGACTTTTAAACCTATTCTCGTGTATATACGTGGATATGACCCTCAAACCCGTGTACATCGGGATGTGTGCAAAAGGCCAAATAGTTTTGGAGTTTTCCTTGATGTGGATCCGAGTCACTTGTCTCTTGGCCTTCCATATGCCTTGAGATCGCTCGGATTTGACCTTCCATTACCCCATTGAAGCACTATATAAGGAACCCTTTGGATACATTGAAAGGAGAGGAATTGAAGAGCAAGAAAAGTATAGTCCATTTTTGCCAGAGCTTATACTTGAGTCTGCATCCCTTTGTCCCTTGGAGTACTTTGTGTTCTTCCCAAGATTTCCTTTTCTTGTGAGCTTGCTATCGAGAGATGGAGGATTGAAGTGGTGGAGGTCCAGGTGGAGGACTCAGTTTCTACGGTTCACAGACGTTCCAACAGAGGTTGTCACTATTGTAATCTCTGATTTATATTAATAGAAATCTCTTTTCCTATCCAATAATGTGTATTTAAATGAGTATTGAATCCATGGATGCTTTTAAATGCTTATATGTAATTGATTATATATGCTAGAGTAGGTCTAACACAATTATATAGCATGCTTGTCTTGTTTTCTGAATGTTGAGAGAGGAAATCACTAATACAAGCAAGAGTGGAAAAGCTCAACGGGGATCTACATCAACCATCTGGAATAAGGTATGTCTCAAGATCCTTTAGTGTTAGATGTTTTGTTTCTCTTGCATATGGGAAAGGATTGATTTCTGTGGTTACTCTGTCTGTTGTGGAACCCCAAGCCATAGGAAGTTTTCTTTGTAACATAATTGGTGACTCCGCTGGGGGTTCCTAGTCATCTCCTTTGGGGGTTTTATCGGCATTCAATGTTCTTGAATTGCTTTGATTTCTCTGTTTCTGAGTCCGGTCTGGGGGCATGTTTTCCTAGTAGTGTCTGATAGGAGTCTCATCTTGTCTGTTTACCTTCTTTTTTTTTTATCTCTTTTTCTTCCTATACGTGAGTTTTGTCTTCACAGTCACGTGTACACGCGGTTTTTACTGGGATATCTGCGTATATACGTGGGTTTTCTACACACAGTCACATATTCCTTGAGTTTTTCCTTTT
The DNA here is from genome assembly GCA_001517045.1 of Pseudotsuga menziesii. Taxonomy (NCBI): domain Eukaryota; kingdom Viridiplantae; phylum Streptophyta; class Pinopsida; order Pinales; family Pinaceae; genus Pseudotsuga; species Pseudotsuga menziesii. The sequence continues at coordinate 186,525 of LPNX010473409.1, forward strand.
TGGGGAAGATTAATTGTTGCTAGGTGAGTTTGGATAATTGTTGAGTCTTCTTGGATGCTTATGGAGTCTGTATACACCTCTGTTTCTGACCAGAGACGCTTTTTAGTTTTGATTTTTTGAGAACGTTCTTGTCATTGAATTTTCTATTTTTTGTTTTGAGATTAGAATTAGGTCTCTTTTACCTTAGTGCTTTGCTTGGGTGTTTTTTGATAGTGCTTGCAGAGTTAGGGGGTTGTAGGGTCATACTTTTTCTTTATTATCTCATTTTAATCCAAAAAAATCAAAAAACCAAAAATTCGGATAGGAAAAGATGTTATCTTTGGCAGTAGTCAAGTCATGTCGCCTTCGAATATAGCACTATATATCACACCCATTGGTTGGGTTAATAGTTTGAATTTAGGAGCTGTACTAGTTTCTCTGAGTTTATCTCCACCGACTGGTTAAGCTTCCAGTCGCTATGGAGCCTCTGTCGATGCCTCCTGTGTCGCAGAGATGTCCCAGTTTTGTCTATTGAGTCTATGTTTCCTACATTTAGTCACCATTCACCTTTATGCTCTTGTTCAAAGGAAGTTGAAACCTGAGTCGGCCATTCCTCAGTTCTCTTAATTTGCATGTCGGCCATTCCCGATATTGTTACTGGTTCATGCACATTATGATAGAGTCCTTCCACATTTTACAGCTTTGCTGAGTACCTCATGTTGGATGATGAGGGATGCATTGATTCCTTCCTTCAAGTAGATTTCATCCCATCGACTTCAGATCATTTATTCTGGGATAGGAATCTAGAGTCATTTTAAGTGCCTTGAGACTTGCAGTCGTCAGTGGCAAGTTCTCTCACCATCGACAGTTTTGGGAATACATCAATGTCCCCTGATCGATGGATTCTCTCAAGTGTTCGAACTCAATAAATTTATTCACACTTGTTAGTTTGCACTCTAGTGCCTTGATTCCCATTTTCGTTATCGGTGGGTGATCTCGTGTCTGTTAATGGTATACATCAATTACCAGTAATCAGACAATGGACTACTATGTTCGACCTCGACACGTTTATTCACATAGTAGGACATGTGCTCATAGTGGATTGTGTAGAATACCTTTGAGATTGGTGGCATTTCATATATGCTACCTCCTTGATCGTGCCAGTTTTCATGAGATTTCAGCTCTCTTGACTTGATTCTAGTGTATGTCAGATATCTTCAGCCATTATGGAGATCTTGATCCATTATATATCCTCAGATTTCATGGAGACCATGATCCTTTGTATATATTCATCATGGATATTCCGATCTATCTATATTGTACATGGTGACGACCACACATCATATTTTGTATCATACCTATTCATGGCCATTGTACTCTTATGTATCCGGGACTGCTATATCTACTTGCATTTATGTGTAGAGTTTGATTATTGTATTATACTGTTGGATGGCTGGTTCTTCCACCTGGTTCTTCATCACTCCACTTCTAGGATGGACTTATAATGTATTTCGAACATCATATCACCCCTATGACCTCACACATTAGGGGGCATCTGTTACAATTGATTTTACCACACATGGTGGATCACACTTTTATGGCCTTCCCTATTCCTCTGCAGACTCTTTGGACCCCATGGACCATTTTTGTACCTTTGATGTTTCCAATATCATCCCTAAAAACATTCATTATTTGCTATACGCGAATTTTAAACCTATTCTCGTGTATATACACGGATATGACCCTCAAACCCGCGTACATCAAGATGTGTGCAAAAGGCCAAATAGTTTTGGAGTTTATACTTGAGTTTGCATCCCTTTGTACCTTGGAGCACTTTGTGTTCTTCCCAAGATTTCCTTTGCTTGTGAGCTTGCTATCGAGAGATGGAGGATTGAAGTGGTGGAGGCCTAGGTGGAGGACTCAGTTTCTCCGGTTCGCAGACGTGCCAACAGAGGTTGTCACTATTGTAATCTTTGATTTATATTAATAGAAATATCTTTTCCTGTCCAATAATGTGTATTTAAATGAGTATTGAATCCATGGATGCTT
>LPNX010473409.1:188637-202606 GCA_001517045.1 Pseudotsuga menziesii
CATAAACCATGCGGAATAAGGTATGTCTCGAGATATTTTAGTGTTAGATGTTTTGTTTCTCTTGCATATGGGAAAGGATTGATTTCTATGGTTACTCTGTCTATTGTGGTACCCCAAACCATAGGAAGTTTTCTCTGTAACAGTGGTCTTTAGGACAACTCAAGATTAATTTACCTTAAACCATTTGGTTGTGCACAACCAATATTTGTGAGCCCTAGGAATACGAAACCTATAAGCAAATGATTTGGGGTTTTGGTGGTATTTCTACACACAAATTGGAATAGCACCTGGAGGGTTGTAATGCATGAGGGATCGTTGAGCAGTGAAGGGGTACATTCTTGGTGTTGTGTGGGGCGAGTAATGTGGACCCCAATCTAGCCGAATCTGTGTGAGGTTCCTATGATTGTGGAGGTAAACTAGATCTAGTTGTTTGCCTCTTGTTGGTATTTCCCTAAAATTTTAAGATGTGGGAAGAGTGGTATTGAGTACTCAGTGAATTGGGATTTAACAATGGTTATGTAACCTCTTGGTGGAATATTGGGGTTTGGGTGGTCTTTCTATGCACACATTGGAATAACACCTTCATGATGTTGTGTAGGGAGGGTATTGTGGACCCCAAACTAAACGAGTATGTACGAGGTCAATTTTTTGGTATTGGGTACAATAGAAATGTAGAGCACGCAAAACTAGCTAAGAATACTAGTGAAGGATATGACTTCCTGGTATAATATTGGGGCTTGGGTGGTCTTTGTACACACACACTAAAATAGGATTTGGAGGAAGGTGATGACCGAGGGTTCTTTGAGCAGTGAAGGCATACCTTCTTGGTGTTGTGTGGGATAGGTAATGTGGACCCCAAGCTAGCCAAGTATACACAAGGAACCTTTAACTCTATTTTGAGTCACTAGTTTAGCATTCCCCCTCTAACACCTGCAAATATTGTTAACCCAACAGAGGCTGGATTGGATTGATATTGAGTCTATGTGACTATGAACAACCTATTAACCTAGAAGAGGATGTATTTGCTATGGCCTTGTTCCTATTGATTGTGAGTGAGGTTAGGATAGTTCCCCTTCCCTTAAGGTAATCATGTCCAGCATAGGGGTGGCCTCTTAGAAGGAAAAGTATATACTACATCAAGTGCCTATGGTTGGGTGGAACGTTTCTCTTGCGCAGTCATTTGCTTGAGGAAGCTTCACTCAAGATAAGTGTTTACTTGATGTTACCCTATTGTTATTTCCATTCTATTGTATGAATGTTGATATGAAATGATAAGATGAATGTCGTAAATAATGGTTGTGAATATGAATTGATTACTTAGAAGTAATCATGATTCTTAATATGGAGCATTGAGTATGCGATATTGTACTTCCTAAAATTATTTACTATAAAAAAGTGTTTTGTATATGAGGCTCTGTTATGTATGCAGTGCTAACTTTGTAGGAAGCAAATGAATTGTCATTGAAAGCTAAGTTACCATAGGGTTGTTATCCTTCATGGCTAAATGTAGTCGCGTAGTGGATCACATGACGGTCTGGATTCTCTCATGCAACATAGTCTGTATAGTAAAGTATTATGTACATAGTATGTCACTTAGTGTAATAGGATTATGTGGCATAGGATGTTTGACAATATCAAATTAACTTAGCATTAAGCATGGTAATGTCTTGGTATAAAAAATAAGAAGGAAAAAAAGAAAGAAAGATCTCCTATGGTCATGATAGGCCATAGAGGTCGTTGGGGATGTGACAGAGTGGTATTAGAGACAAGTTTTGACACTAGGCCTCTAAACACAATAAAATACCCAACACGGTAATCTCAAAAGTGATTATTAATGTTTATTATTGTGTGAAGCTAATCATATTTCCTTTGTGCACAGATCTAGTAGAAACATTGAGATCAACATAACAAAAGAAATAAGGAAGCAAGTAGAAGAATAAAAAAGTCAACTAGTTGAATGATCATCCTAGAAGATGCACAAGATACCTATGATCATGGAGAATATGTTATGGGAGAGGATGTGCATGGTAGTAATGCAGAAACCAAGTCCAATGGAAGGAGGGTGAAAATCACACCTCCAAATATGGATAAAACCATGATGAGTTTCAAAGAAAGGATGACTAAGGCACATGAAGAGCAACATTAGATAAATGTTTCCATACTTCAAGGCTTAACAGAACTTTAGAAGAAATATAATTTGGGATCAAACCAACACAATGGAAACAAGGATGGAAGAAGTATGAGCAATCACTCTAAAGTGAGGTTGTGATGTCAAGACAAAGGTGCACATAGGATAAGAGCGAGCATGTCTCCATCAACTTCCTCTAGTAGTAAATTGAGTAAGTTAGGGAACTCATTAGATAGTTTAGAGGGATCATCCTAAAGATATAAGAGAAGAAATCCTATTAAAGAGATTTACTCTAGAGAATTTAGGAAGGTAAATCCACCTACATTCAACGAAGAAGATAAGTTAGGATATGAGGTTGAAGCATGGATTCTGGGAATGAAGAAATATTTCAGGAATGAAGAAATATTTCAAGATTTGTGAGCTTTGTGGGAATGAAAAGGATATGATCTCCATCTTTAATTTGAATGGAAGAAATTCAATCTAGTGGGAACACCTCTATCAAGTGAAGGGCCTCAAGGAAAGGAATATTGACTGGAAGAGGTTTGAAAAGTATTTCAAACAGAAGTATCTCTCTAGAAGGAACTTTGACAGTAAGAGTAAGGAATTCCATGAGCTAAAGCTAGGAAATATGACAATTGAGGATTATGTGAACAAGTTTTGAGAGCTATTTTGGTATGTGGACTATCTCAAAATTGAGAAGGAAAATATTCAAAAGCATTTATGTGGGTATATGTTGCACCTAAAATATGTACCAATGCTTCAATCCCTCAAAATCCCTGGCCAAGAACTGTTTTGGATACTTTTTGCCTACTTCTAGCCTAGCCAATGCACTTTGCCTTCTATGACAGAGCATCAGGAATGGATGGCACACCTTGCTCATTGAAAATATATGTCGGTGGTGTGCTTTCCTTCATTACAAGGTGTGCCAGAGCACTTACCTCATTGTAATAAGCACCGACAAGCTTTAAAGGGAAAAAATAGAAGTTTCTAGAATCTTCCAAGTGAAAGCTCTCATGGAGGATGATCCTATCTACTTGGAAGAGCTGGCACTCGACCTTCTAGCCCATAGGTATCATTCCCTATCCTCTTCCTAAAATATATCAACTCATTTGAGCCTACCTTGGCTTATAAAAGAGAGCTTCATGGATCATGTGAGGGGAGACCAAGAAGAGCATCCTTATGATGTTGGATTGAGGTATGGTATTGAGGCAAAGCTGAGAGAGTGTTGTGAGAAAAGCGTTTGTATTAGTTGAGAGTTGTGTGAGTGTGTTAAAGACCTTGTGGAGACAAATATATTGACATCAAAGCTTTCTTTGTAGATTTATCTTTTCATCTTTTAATACAAAAGTGTTTCCATTTTCCATACATAATTTATGTCAATATTAATCATTTATTATTATATTCCTTGATCACTAATATAGATTATTGATTTATCTTGTTACTCTCATCCCTTTTCTTGTTTCTTGTGTTTCTTTGCAGGTATAGTAGATCACATCAATATCAGTGAAGCAAGGACAAAAGACTTCAGATCTAAAGTAAGAGAGTTTTTTATTCAAGTAGATCAGTTATGTAGGAAAAGGATATGATGTTGTGTCTTTTTCTTCTATACTTGTACCATACATGCTAGGGGAACAAGAAATGTCTGCAATGGTTGAAGTATTCCTAGAAAACAAAATTGGCAACCATACTGGGGATAGATCCAATCATATCTGGGATAGATCTGATCAGATCTGGAGCAGATCCAGTTAGATATAAGTTTTTTGGTAACACTCTTGCTTATAAAATTGTGATTCTTGTTTGCTTAACTCATTTGATTTGTTAAGGTGAGTGATCCACCTTACCATCCTTTCAATTGCTTCTTCTGAAGTGTGTTTTACTTCCCTATCAATTCTCTGAAAGCAATCTTAGGTCTGTAATAAAGAAGATGTGTAGTTTCATTACAATTATTGAAGTATAGTAGTTTATGCTTCTTTGTTTTTCAAATCATATAAAAAACAAAAAATGTTGGCTTGGTTTGTTTTGAATGCGTCTTGGTTTTCTTGGGTAGTTAGAAGATTAATTCTTTATGTATTTGATTGAGAAAGCATTGATTTTTAGGGATAAGAATTTGTTCTTTCTTTCTTTTAGAGACCTTGTAGTATTAATGTTGGAAATGCTTGTGTGTTTGGAAAATTGTTGAAAAATCTTGAAGTTGAATTGTTGAAAGTGACATAGTATCCTTGTTTTGGTAAGATAAAAGTTTCTCCCTTGCTCTAGGTAGCATTTATCGAAGAGAAGAGTTGAATATCATCTAGTGTCTTAATGTTGCATCTTGATCTACATTCCACAAACATTCACTAACCATAAAGATAAAATCAACGGTATCTTAGGTTAAAAATTTTAGTAATTTGAGTGATAGGATAGAGACGTGTTCTGACGTCTTAAAACATAGGAGCTTCCACTATTTTCCTACACTACATCCCAAGGATTGTGTTGTTCTTCCATGTACCATTGGTATATTGAATGACCTTTCATGTACCCTTGAGGTATATCGAAAGTTTCTTCATGTACTTAGTGGTATATCGAAAGTCCCCTTTCGAAGGGTTGTGCATTAGACAACACTAATATGGATTTGAGCTCCCACGTGCCTTGTGTATATTGAGAGACCCCTCTAGGGTATGAAAACCAAATGAGAAAATAATTTTGGATGTATTGTTGTAGAAATACTCCGAGAACAACACTCAGGGAGATACTACGCACGTGACATCCAAGTAGTCAGGTATTTAGGCAAGGTTACAGTCCCAATCCTCCTTGTTGTGTTTTACTATTGGAACCTATAGTATATCATGAGTTGTGACAACTTGACAATCCTAGTGAGGAAATGACTATAATAATCCCATCCTGTCATTTAAGTTTTCTTGTGACCTTATCTTGCGTAGGATTGTTTGTGTGTGATCTCTTCCTTGTATAGAGATTTATAGTAGAAATCTTTGGCCAACATGCTAGTTGAGCTACATGTAAGATGATCTTGCAGGTTATAGGGTTTACCACATGACTCTCCTCATTCCATGGAAGGAAATGAGGGTGAAACCATGGAACAAACAGTTACAACTGATTCACATGTAGAAGGATTTCCATTCATTGAATCCAGGGAAGAAATTTCCTCCTTTCAAAGCCCTGTCATAGTCCAACAACCTTCTATAGAAGACACCACTTTTCATTTTCGAACAGAAGTGTTACGGAGAAAAATTCCTATGGCTTGGGGTGTACCACAACAGACAGAGTGACTGCAGAAATCAATCCCTTCCTAATATGCAAGAGAAATAAAACATCTAACACTAAAGGATCTTGAAACATACCTTATTCCATATGGTTGATGTAGATCCCCATTGAGCTTTTCTAATCCCGTTTGTGTTAACAATTTGCTCTCTCAACAATCAACAAACAAGACAAGCATGCTATATAATGGTGTTAGACCTACTCTAGCATATATAATCAATAATGTATAAGCAATTAAAAGCATCCATGGATTCAATATTCATTTAAATGCACATCATTGGATAGGAAAAGATATTTCTATTAATATAAATCAGATATTACATGAATGAAAACCTCTGTCGGCATGTCTGTGAACCAGAGAAACTGAGTCCTCCACTTGGGCCTCAAACCACCTCAATCCTCCATCTCTCGATAGCAAGCTCACAAACAAAGGAAATCTTGGGAAGAACACCAAGTGCTCCAAGGGACAAAGGGATGCAGACTCAAGTATAAGCTACGGAAACAATGGACTGTAGTTTTCTTGCTCTTCAATTCCTCCTCCTTTCAATGTATCCAAAGGGTTCCTTATATGGTGCTTCAATGGGGTAATGAAAGGTCAAATCCAAGCGATCTCGAGGCATATGGAAGGCCAGGAGACAAGTGACTCAGATCCACATTAAGGAAAACTCCAAAAATATTTGGCCTTTTGCACACACCCCAATGTATGTAGGTTTAAGGGTTATATCCACGTGTATACGCGAGAAAGGGTTAAAAAGTCATGTATAGCAAATAACAGGTGTTTTTAGGGATGATCTTGGAAACATAAAAGGTACAAAAATAGTCCATGGGACCTAAAGAGTCTATAGAGGGACAGGGAAGGCCATAAATGTGTGGTAAAATCAACTGTAACAGATGCCCCCTAATGTGTGAGGTCAAAGGGGTGATACGATGGCCGGAATACATTATAAGTCCATCCCAGAAGTGGAGTGATGAAGAACCAGGTGGAAAAACCATCCAACCAACAATACAGTACAAATATCTCTGCATATGACTTCAAGTACATAGAGCAATCTCGGATACATAAGAGTACAATGGCCATGAATCATTAGAGGAAATTTGGGGTCTAAAATGGGCCTTATAAGAAAACGTGCCAACAATAAATTTTGTGAGTTGGAATTCAAGAACCAATAGAATTTCAATAAAATGAGTCAACCATAATGGTTGAATTGACATATTTGTCATAAAAGAAAACTACTTTTTTTGTTCGTATTTTCGACATATCTCCCTGTGTTTTTACTCAAATTTCAAGCGAGAGAGCTTGTTGGGTGTGGAATTTAATTCTTCATCCAACGAGTACCCACACTACATACTTTTGAAGGACCCTGCTACCCCAAAAAAAAGAAATACCTGAAAAAAGGTGATGATGATATTATACAAAGGACTCCCACACCCTAAAGGAAAAATGTTGGCATGGGCACCAAATGAAAAACAAGAGCTAACTAGAGTACCCATGTATGGTCAAGCTCTACCATTCACATCATGTCACTTCTAAAAGCAATAAGAAGGTTCCGTGACAAGATAGAATGGGTTCGTACCTAAGGTTATAATGAAAAGGTCATAAGGTCATGCTAAGTGCAAATGGATGTGAAACCTAACCTATATGCTAGTTTAGACATAATACTTGAAATAGACATGAACGGGTCAACACCATGGTCAAACCGCACTCAAAACGGACTCCTACATCATCAAATTAGTTCAAAATGGTCCAAAATGGTCAGAAATGGTAAAAAACTATAGAAAGTGGGTAAAAAGTTTCAAAAAAATTCTATAAATAGTAAAAAATTTAAAAATTCCATACCATTTGAAATTTTTACCCATTTGAGCTCAAAACTTTCGACGTGAATCCCGGGAGCATCGTCTGATGAAATTCGACACTGTTTGATTCAGGTAACTCCTCATGTCCTCCTCTTCTTATTTCATGTAAATTATTTAAGTTTTCATGGTTCAATCAATTTTTTAGGCCATCCCAAGTTATGCGTTTCGACCCACGTGGGTATCGAGGTTTTTCTGCCTATAGGGCTCGCCATACGCAGAAAAAACACCCAAACCCGCGTACATATGTGACTGTTTTGCAAACAGTCGCATATGAGGCCGCAAATGAGATTTTCAAAGGCAAATGCTAATCAAAACTCTTGTTTTTTGTGCAAAATGGTGTTAGAGTGAAGGAAGAGAGAACATCGTGATGTGGAAGAGGCCGTGCAAGGTGATTTAATGGCCTAACAAGCATTATGGGCATGTTGTTTGTATAAGTTTTGGTGTCTTGGCAGCATGAGGGACAAACCAAGACTCCTCTAGTTGCTAGTGGATTACTGGGATCTAGACTCTGATACTTTTCACATTGACAGGATGTCGCTCAGCATTGAAGTTGAGGACATATACTTTATCACTGGTTTATCTTGATGAGGAGAGGTGGTAAATCTCCGATCTCGTGGACCAAGAGGTGTATTTATTATTGATGAGTACATTGTGGTGTACTACTTTCTGGACACGAAAAAGGTTGGGAGTCAAATCCCAACAAACTCTATCCAGGTTCTAGGACTGAAGGCCATACTATTGGCATTAGGTAGGATAACTAGATTAGCTTCACTCCACCAGGCCTCTCGGCCACTGATGTTCTATGCGGTGGAGTGTATGAGATCCACAGTGTATGACTGGAGCACTGCGTTGTTGAGCAACATGAAATAACAGCTCAGTGAATTCAAAATGGGCAGGGTGCAAAACTTCAGTTTTGACAGCATAATTAGCATGGTCTTCTTTGAACACGTACTAGGGCTAAGCCCTAGAGTGGACATTCCTCCACATGTATTTTGAGATCCGGCCCAACGACGTTGGGAAAATGTTATGTGCAAACTGGGAAAATGTAGGGTGGCTAACCCCTACCCAGTAGACTTCTTTCCATGGCGGGGGAGGCAGATCATTGCCATAGATGACTACCCCTATGCAGGGATAGGCATTCATGGAGATTTGAACATGCCCCTAACCACCGGGAGTGGCATATAGCGACATAGGTAACGAATCCCAAACCCACTTATTAAGCTTTTTAAATTATTATTTTTTTTGTATTTTTTGATATATTGACTCAAAAGACATGTTTTGGTGTGATGACACAAGTGACAATCTATAATGTGTATGCAAATGTTGGACCATGACGACCTGATGGTTTCCCTTGTCCTCGACGGAGGGGAATAGGAGATGATATCATGGGTGCGGATGTGGAGCAGACGCTCCAAAACATTCACATAACTTCATATGCTTGATGCACAAGGTACCCATGTCGCAAGTCGAGGTCTTTCCTGAGGCCATGTAGCGCTAGGTGGTTGGTGTACCACGGGCATGGTTTTGATTATTTCGATGGCTAGCTAGAGACAGTGTGCTACCACGATCATAACCCCCCTCCTCCTCAAGATTAGAGACCTAAGAGTATTCCTTTTTGTACGACCGTGTATTATATTTTGGTGGCTCGAAAACCCCAATTTTGTATCATGACACTTATGTATTATGACGTCACTTTTTGGATATTAATGAAATTTTTTTATGATGATTGATTTTATTTATTTACATGTGTGCAAAAATGTATGTTTATGATATGCTTATGGTCTATGAAACAAATGCCAATCTAACAAATAGTTAGCATATGAGTCAGCAACTTGATTAAAAATTCTTGGAACATGAATGTATGTTATATTCTCAAATTGTTGTTCTAGAAATCTCACACGTAAGAATCTTCGTAATAATATCGGATCCCTAATACAATACGAGCCATTAAGTTGTGAAACCACTAACTGCGAATCAAGACGTAACTCAAGAGAGAGAACACCATGTGAAATGGCATCATGCAATAACTCAATAACGACATTATATTCAGCAACATTGTTTGAAGAAGGCCGTAAACATATGCCTCCTGAAGACAATACTTGACTCGTAGGAGTATAAATCACCCAAGCAGCTGAAGTTGAGTTTTGAGTGTGATGGCTATCACCATCGACGAATCTTATGTAAACGAAAGACTCCATTGACATCTGCCATAAGAAACAGAAGCTAATCAACAAACCTGATCACCATAGGAAAACCTAATTATCCAATTCAAAAACTATACAATAATATACAATAATAAGCGCTGGCTGAAGATCATGCATAGTATTTCTTAAGATAGAGCCCATTTTTAGGCTTCGCCAAGGTTGTCCCTTCATAATCCACTAGCTCATAGGCACCCTTCTCTAACACACGTTTGACCATGTAAGGACCATTCCACATGGGATTAAACTCTCCTGCCCCCAAGGATTCTTTAGCTTGATCCCACAAAAGGACCAAATCACCTTCACTAAACTTCCTCGGATGGACAAACTTGTCATATTGGACCTTGACGCAACGCTTATTTACTTCTAGAGCCACTAAGGCATCTCGGTGCTGGTCTAAGTGGACTAAACGTTCTTCCAATGTGGAAGTGTCTGGTAAAATCTCTATAGCTAGCTTCAGAGAAGGGATTTTGCATTCAACCCACAAGACAGACTCCACCCCATGTACACGCTGATATGGAGAGAAATTGGTGGCAGTCTTAGCCGTGTTTCTATAGGCCCACAAAGCAGGATATAACATGATATGCCAATTTGTCTTGCTTTGTGCGATGGTTCATTGGATAATGGACTTAATTGATTTATTCACTGCTTCAACCTGTCCATTCGCCTGAGGGTAATAAGAAGATGAGTGCTCCTGTTTATACCCTAAATTTGAAGCCAACTCTTCCATCATTTTATTCTGAAAGTGCCTACCATGGTCAGTGATAAGCTCTTTCAGAATGCTGAACCGAGTAATAATTTGGTTGAAAATGAAATGCGTGGCTGTCTCACCCTTGTATTTAACCGTGGGCATAGCCTCTGCCCATTTTGTGAAATAATCAACAGCCACTATAATGTGATGATGCCCCCTAGCTGAAGCTAGGTTGCAATCCATAAATTCAAGCCCCTACTTGGTGAGGGGACCAGCGGTGACAATAGGATGTAACAGGGTTAGATGCGAGTGCATATTGCGTGTAAACACTTGGCAAGGGTGACACTTCTTGACTGCATTAACACAATATTTGAAGATCGACAGCCAAAAATATCTTGCTCTCAAGATTTTTTTGGGCTGTATAAATTCCAGATAAATGAACACCACACGCCCCTCCGTGGAAATCATTCAGCACAACCTCAGCCTCATCATGGGTTAAACAACGATGCAAAATAGAATCTACACCACAGTGGTACAAAGTGTTATCCACTATAAGGTAGTTCTTAGCTACATGACTTAATTGTCATCACTCATCCTGTGAAAGGTGAGTAGGGACCTTCAACATTTTCCAATATACAATGATATCCCCCTACCACAGGTCCAAAGTTGAGATAAGGAAAATATGCTCATCAACAAATGTATCCTCATAAACCTCTTCCTCCTCCAAACTTGGAAAATCATATATGAGCTCCGCAAAGGTCAACGATTTCTTCGATTTCGTCAAAATGAATTCAAGATTGAACTCTTGCAAAATAACAATCCATTTATTGTATTTTCCCCCAATCATCCTTCTAGTGAGGATGAACTGAAACGGATTGATATGAGCTACAACCAAGGTTCGGCAAAGGAGAATGTAATGTCCCCATCTCTGAACCACATGAACGATGTCCAAGGCAAGCTTCTCCACATGGGAATAATGGATTTCTGCATCAATAAGATTTCGACTCAAATAATATATGACATGCTCGTGGAGCTCCTCATCCTCAGTGAACCAAAACCATACCAACCGTCTCCATAGACGCGGCCACATAAATCAAGAAATCACGGCTAGAGTCAGGTGGACTAAGCACAGGGGATGATGCTAAGGCTTGCTTAAGAGCATCAAAGGACTCTTGGGCTCACTCATCCCAACAAAAAGGAGTGTCCTTCTTTAAAAGACACATAAAGCCTTTAGTCAAGTTGGAAAAATTAACTACGTATCTCCACAAGAAATTTGCCATGCCTTGCAAACAATGAAGGTGTCTAATATTATACGAAGGAGACAACTAAAGTATTTCCTCAACCTTTAAGGGATCGACTCTTATACCCTCCCTAGATACAATGAACCCTAGTAAGAGACCAACAGTCATGCAAAAGATGCACATATGAGGATTTAAACGAACCTGGTAATGGAGGAATCGTTCGAACACTAACCTCAAATGGTATGGATGACGCACTCTCAAATGAGAATGAGCAGCAAGGTCATCCAAATACACTTCGATAATCATTTTGAGATCATGAAAAATTAAGGTCATAGCCTGCTGAAATGTAGCTTCGGCGTTTTTAAGGCCGAAAGGCATCTTCCGATATGAAAAAGTACCCCAAGGACAAATAAATGAAGTCTTATGTTGATCCTCAGGTTTGATCTGAATCTAATTATATCCAGAAAAATCTTCCATGAAGGAGAATGCCTCACTTCCTGCACACTCATCCAAAATCTGATCAATAAATGGTGTGGGAAAATTATCGTTAGGACAAGCACGATTTAAATCACGGAAATCAGTGCATATACGGATCACTCCCTGCTTCTTATCAACCAAAATTGGATTTGAAACCCACTCCGTTAGGGGAACAACATAGATAAAACTGGATTTTAATAGTTTGTATATCTCATCCTTAATTGTCACACCCCCAAGTTTACACAAAAATTTAAAATTTTTGAGTTAACAATAAATGTTATAACCTTCGGTTCTACTTGTTTGTGTCAGAAATTGTTACTAAGGCTAGGGTAACAAGCCAACACAATCTCAAGAGAAAAACTTAATTCAAACTAGGGTTTAGGGTTTTGTTTATGTGTTTTTGGTTGTAAGCTTCAAGATCATACAGGGAATACATTCAGAGTAAAAGAAACAACTAAATCACATACATAAACTGATAAAGATGCCCAAACATATCACAAAAATCCAACAAAGATACTATGCTGTGATTCATACATTAAAAGATAAGTATTACCAGAAAAATACATCAACTAGCAATGAAATTACCATTCAAGAAGCAAAACATGCTCAATAACAAAGCCAACATAGACAAAATGTAGGGGAAAGAGTCATATATCACATTATTTCATCAGAAAATGTATATAAGAGTTACAGTACCAGTTCTCTGAATAAGTCTGATAGTACAAGCAGCTAGCAGACCTCATGATGCTCCCAAAATCCAGAACCCTAACAATGTCTTGCTAACTCATTTAAATAAGAAAGTTCTCCCAAAAATCAGTTAGGTTTCACCTCCTAACTAGCTCCATCGAGTCACTAAGTAGGTAAAGTAAAAAGTGACCTTTACAAAATTACATGATTGCTAAAAATAGCAAATGCTTAACAAAAAGTGTTTATAAAAAATAACCACTAACTAAAACAGTTTCATATCTTCTTAGCTGCCTCAACAAGAAGTGATATTCCATCTAGGGCTCGAGACCTTTTCTTAGCTCTTTTATCCTTCTTCTCCATATCAATTATCCTTTTCTGCAAGTCTTCATTTTCCTGTTGTAAATGATCAACAGTCTTCTCCAGCTTTGCACAGTACCTATCAGCAACTCTTTTCCTGCTAAGGACTTCCTTGGAAACTTCTGACAGCTCCAAAAAATGTTTATGCATATCCTGCAACTCCTCTACAAGCCCTTTATTAACTTTGAATAATCCATCATTAGTTTCTTGCAGGTGCTTCATGTGTTTCCTGTATCTCTGAATACTTTCCTGTACATTCTCTTCATCAAAATTTGGGATCTCTGATATATTGTCATCCCGCATTAAAAGATCTGAAAAATCACCATGAACAATTGATTCTACTAAATATCCTGCTTGCTTGAGAATAACTTGATCCTCTTCATCCAATTCATGATCTCCAAAAGTATCTGCCTTTGCTTTATCTTCTTCCTGCTGCTTGGTAAGTCTATCTTTAATTTCAACAATTATTTCAAATAATTCAGACCTAGGCTGTTCAATTTCTCCTACTAACTGTGATCTTTTTGTCTCTGCAGGTTGGGAAGAGGATGAAGGCTTGACAGTTCTCTTTCCCTTACCTTTATTGCTCTTTTTAACCATTTCTGTTTTTTCACTAGAGGAAGAACTAATCACCACAGCTTCATGTCTGGACTCTAGTTTGGGGTTAAGTAGCTTTTTCATGTTCCATCTCAGCTTGTTAGTAGGTCTGGTTTTAGGCCTGAAGTATGAAGCTACATTTTTCCTTTTCTTTTTCTTAGATTTGGCTGATTTTACCCTTGAGGTAGGAAAGTCTCCATATGCTTCTGTACTTGGCTCTGTCACAACAATCTGCTATTCATCCTCCAATAAATAACCTTCATCTTCAGATAATATGGTAAGAGGGCTCCTTTGTTTAGTTTGTAATTCCTCTTCAGGAGTAGAAGCTCTCTCTTCATCAATAGTCCTAGCTTGTTCAGAATGTGCTACTGGTGTTAATTTCAGACAAGGCTGCACTTCTTCACCTGCAAACAATGAGTACTTGTTTCTCATGGAATCTGAAGCCACTTTGAGCTGACTGTCATCCTTTACTTGTTCTGCT
>LPNX010473409.1:208775-287486 GCA_001517045.1 Pseudotsuga menziesii
GCAAGGTTCCCCCTACCTTCTTTTCCCAGGATCTTGAAAGAAGCATACCAAACTTGGGTGTGATATCAGCTACAACAACATCCATTATGACACTCTTCATGGGCAGCTGAGTAAGGTTAACAACCATGTCTTTAATTACCACTAGACACTTGACAGCTCGGGAGTCAAAGGCATATAAGTCATGGTAAGGTTTGGTGATACTAAGACCAAGGGCTTCCATCACAGCTTTGGGCATTAAGTTATGGGATGCTACAGAGTCTAATAGGCAATTGTGGATCATTTGATCATGGATAGTTAAGGTAACATAGAAGGGAGGAGAAGCACCAGCTTCATTTTTTGTTTTCTTAGCTAGGGCAGAACCAATAAATATTTTTGGGCTTTCTTCTTGCAAATTGACAGTATCTGAAACAAGCTGACCACTGGCAGCAGGCTGAATACTGGCGGAATTCATAACTTTTAAAACTGTTTGTTTATAAGATGGATTCTTTATAAGTTCAGTCAATGGAACAGGAATTTTCAATTTTCCTAATTCAGTTTCCAAATCGAAATTCTGAGCTGACCTGTTTACCTCTTCAATCTCAGCATTCTTCTTGGACTTTTCTGCAGGCTGCTTCTTCTCTGTGACAGGATCGGCAACTTGTTTATCAGGAACATTTGCAGCTGGAACATTTGCAGCAGGTACAACAGCTTTCTTCTTGGGAGCTTGGACTACTTGTTTCAGACCAAATCTGAGATTAATGGTCTTCTTAATTCCATTCTGATTAGCAGCAGCATTTACAACAGTTTTCTCAAATTCTAAATCATCTTCAACTTCATACAAATCAGCATCATAAAATTCAGAATTCAGAAAATCTTCTTCTGTTACAAAACCTGTGGATAAACCATCCCCAAAGTGATTCATGTCTTGGTCAGTTTCGGTCTCCTCAAAGAGGAGCTGTTCATCAACCTCCTCTTCATCAGCTAAATTATTCTGAAAAGGTGGGGGCACTTTTTGCTCTTCATTCTCTCTCCTTTCCTGCTGAATGTCATTATTTCTTCGTTCCCTTGGCATGAATCTAGGAGCAAACTGCCTCCTGAACTGATTTGGATTATTTGGATTTCTCTGAGCTTCTGGGGTAGCTTTAGCAGAATTCTTTTCAAGTTCTAATTTGTTCAGCTTGGCAGTGAGAACCTTCACAAGTTTAGCCATTTCATCTATTTTAGCTTCAGCAGACTGAGGTGCAGCACTTTTTGAAACAACCTCCTTCTTCCCTTTTCTTTCATATAACTGTTGAGGTGTTTCTTTTTAAGTTTATTTGAAGCCAGTAAGTTTGAATCCACCTCCAATGCTGCATCTTGCATGTTTAGCAAAGAGACAGCTCTTCTTTCTCTGAGTAACAATGAAAATTCATGGTCAAATGCATTTGCATAAGTCAGTTTGGCTGATGTTTCAGTAGGTTTGATCTCTGTTGGAATCCTACTATACATCTTGTTAAATCGTTTTGAGAAATCAGCCACAGTCTCATCTTTCTTTCTTCTGAGTGCACCAAATTCAGTGATATAATAAGTGTGGTCCTTGGTGTCTCCCCACTGCCTCAGGAAAAGGTCACGGAGTTCTTCAATGATTGTAATGGAGTTGGCAGGCAACTCCCTGAACCATTTTCTCACATCCCCATCTAAGCTCTGCACAAATACTCTCATCCATACATCTTTAATTTCAATGTTCTGATTGTCTGCATAACTCAGGAAGGCCTCCCAATGTTCTTCTGCAGTTGTTTCACCTTGTCCATTGAATCGGGGCATATATTTCTGATAATCATGAGTAGGCAAGGCATGTAAAGGCTGGGATAATGCTAGTGGTGCATACCTAGCAGCTATCATTCTGTCCATCATATCCATGGGTGGATTTTGGGCTGCCATTGTGGACTGAGGTTTAGTTTGAGGTTTTGAAGAGGAAGAAACTTGACTGGTACTTGCTTGGAATGGATTTTTTCCTATTTTGAGCTGAAAGAGTGGTATTTTTCTAGGAGAAGTAGTCTTAGCTTTCAAAAAAGTTTCTGGATTGGTAAAAAGTTGAAAAGTATTTTCATGTATGGTAGGTTTTAACCAAGGTGAGTTTTCAACTGGGTCTAATGAATCACCCAACTGGTGAGGATCACAAGAAGCTGGAGAAAATTGGGACCTTCTGAGCTTTCTTGCTGTTTTTATAATCTTTTCAGGGTCTGTCACACCCCGTAGCAAGGGAGATGTAGGTCTGCTCCTGGTTCCAATACTTCTAGAAGCCAGTGTGTCCAAACTTGGTGAAAATAGCCTTCAAAAGATGCTGGTTTAAGTCCACCTCTTAAACCAGGAAAATGATAAGTATCCCAGGGAATATTTGCTTCAGCTTCATCCCCAGCAACGGTGCCAAAGATGTTTGTGTCAGAAATTGTCACTAAGGCTAGGGTAACAAGCCAACACAATCTCAAGAGAAAAACTCAATTCAAACTAGGGTTTAGGGTTTTGTTTATGTGTTTTTGGTTGTAAGCTTCAAGATCATACAGGGAATACATTCAGAGTAAAAGCAACAACTAAATCACATACATAAACTGATAAAGATGCCCAAACATATCACAAAAATCCAACAAAGATACTATGCTGTGATTCATACATTAAAAGATAAGCATTACCAGAAAAAGACATCAACTAGCAATGAAATTACCATTCAAGAAGCAAAACATGCTCAATAACAAAGCCAACATAGACAAAATGTAGGGGAAAGAGTCATATATCACATTATTTCATCAGAAAATGTATATAAGAGTTACAGTACCAGTTCTTTGAATAAGTCTGATAGTACAAGCAGCTAGCAGACCTCCTGATGCTCCCAAAATCCAGAACCCTAACAATGTCTTGCTAACTCATTTAAATAAGAAAGTTCTCCCAAAAATCAGTTAGGTTTCACCTCCTAACTACCTCCATCGAGTCACTAAGTAGGTAAAGTAAAAAGTGACCTTTACAAAATTACATGATTGCTAAAAATAGCAAATGCTTAACAAAAAGTGTTTATCAAAAATAACCACTAACTAAAACAGTTTCATATCTTCTTAGCTGCCTCAACAAGAAGTGATATTCCATCTAGGGCTCGAGACCTTTTCTTAGCTCTTTTATCCTTCTTCTCCATATCAATTATCCTTTTCTGCAAGTCTTCATTTTCCTGTTGTAAATGATCAACAGTCTTCTCCAGCTTTGCACAGTACCTGTCAGCAACTCTTTTCCTGTTAAGGACTTCCTTGGAAACTTCTGACAGCTCCAAAAAATGTTTATGCATATCCTGCAACTCCTCTACAAGCCCTTTATTAACTTTGAATAATCCATCATTAGTTTCTTGCAGGTGCTTCATGTGTTTCCTCTATCTCTGAATACTTTCCTGTACATTCTCTTCATCAAAATTTGGGATCTCTGATATATTGTCATCCCGCATTAAAAGATCTGAAAAATCATCATGAACAATTGATTCTACTAAATATCCTGCTTGCTTGAGAATAGCTTGATCCTCTTCATCCAATTCATGATCTCCAAAAGTATCTGCCTTTGCTTTATCTTCTTCCTGCTGCTTGGTAAGTCTATCTTTAATTTCAGCAATTATTTCAAATAATTCAGACCTAGGTTGTTCAATTTCTCCTACTAATTGTGATCTTTTTGTCTCTGCAGGTTGGGAAGAGGATGAAGGCTTGACAGTTCTCTTTCCCTTACCTTTACTTCTCTTTTTAACCATTTCTGTTTTTTCACTAGAGGAAGAACTAATCACCACAGCTTCATGTCTGGACTCTAGTTTGGGGTTAAGTAGCTTTTTCATGTTCCATCTCAGCTTGTTAGTAGGTCTGGTTTTAGGCCTGAAGTATGAAGCTACATTTTTCCTTTTCTTTTTCTTAGATTTGGCTGATTTTACCCTTGAGGTAGGAAAGTCTCCATATGCTTCTGTACTTGGCTCTGTCACAACAATCTGTTGTTCATCCTCCAATAAATAACCTTCATCTTCAGATAATATGGTAAGAGGGCTCCTTTATTTAGTTTGTAATTCCTCTTCAGGAGTAGCAGCTCTCTCTTCATCAATAGTCCTAGCTTGTTCAGAATGTGCTACTGGTGGTAATTTCAGACAAGGCTGCACTTCTTCACCTGCAAACAATGAGTACTTGTTTCTCATGGAATCTGAAGCCACTTTGAGCTGACTGTCATCCTTTACTTGTTCTGCTACCTGCTCTGTCACCTTCTTGGCTTTAACCTCATCTTTACTTGTAGATTTGACTGAGTGACCTAACTTTTTTATCATTACCTTCCCCTTATCAGTCTTCCTTTTAGGCTGCTGATCTTCTTTTTGAGGATGAACATCTGACCAAAACAAAAAGAAATCCCAAGTCCTTCCTTCATGCTGCAACACTGTGGTGATGATCAATTTGATGAGACCATGGTGAAAAAGTGACTGAGAGGTGTGATCATCATTTTGCTTTATCTTGCTTGACATCTTCTGCAGGCTTTTTAAGAAAAAGAAGGGCAAGTTCATTTTAGAAACTCCTACCATGTGTTGCAGAAACCTGAAATGATATTTAAAGACAAATGAATATCTGCCTTCACAGGTTACATAACTTTGAAGTATCCTTATAGGCTCAATCCATTCCTTCCTGAAATTTTGAATGAGGATACCCTTGTTCCAGTCAGGAGTCACATTAGGCAATAGGTATCTTTGGGGTTCAAACTCAAAAGGCAATTTTTTAAACCAATGCTCCCCCTCATTGCTGATCTCAGTAGCTTCTGCTATTAGCTCCACAGTCAGTTTGAATTTCAAAGCATCCATCATAATCATATCATCTTTGAGTCCCTGAGCAAACTTGCAGGATACCTGAGCATTGAAACCATCTATCTTCTTGAAAAACTTCAACCAACCTGCTTGCTGAAATAGTTCTGCACAGTCAGGAAGCTTCTGGATCCAGGTTAGGTCAGTGGGCTCAGCCCTGTTGACCTTACCACTTTTGCCACTTTTCCCCATATTCTTCTTGTAGCGCACCCTTTGTTAAATTTTCATCCAGCGCTACAAGAATAGTTGCTGGGCCAAATTCTCGCAGTTTTTCAACTTTCAACCAAATTGTCGGAGGTTTAGATAATTGCTTAGTTCAAGAAACAAGTCTAACTGCTCTCTAAACACATTAATGAATCAACTTTTGAAAATATGACCTTCTTTAACCCCTTTTAAAATATAAAAGACCAACAAAAATCAAATAAAATTTAAAAGACTGGGCTCAAAACCTATGCAATCATCTATATAGCTCCTGAAGGGGACTAAAATTAAAACTTAAAACCAAAACCTTCACTGAAGTAGATTGAAAACAAACCAAAAATGGAGAAAAATTTACTGACTTAACACTACTAACAACTCATAGTTGGCCTAAAGATCAGTTAAGTAATTGGTTTCTACAATAACTAAACAGTTTATTTTTCATAGCAAGATTAAAATCTTATTGTGTGTTATTTGCTTTAGTTTACTGATTAGCTCTTTTATGTCAGTAGGTGAAATCTACTTTTAAATCTGGGGCTTAATTGGCATTCGTGCTAACGCAGATGAATACTGTTTCTTACAGGTTTTTACAGGTATGACCGATCGAGTATATATTTTTAAAAGATTTATTAGTGTCAGCCGTATTTTGTTTGCAAATTAAAAAGCTTAGTATAATAAGCTGCTAAACACTAGACAACTCCTGCAAGGTAAAATCATTTGATTTTCATCAGTTGTTCAAATAAACAAGCTTGGAAAAAGTGTAATGACAATACAACATAATTGTGACTTTGCCACTAGAATCTCAGATATGTGTATTTCTTCTTTAATCTAAGTGGTCAGTAATACTCATAAACATTGTTTTCTTGACAATATTTTTGCAATGATATATTGTCTTGCTTGTATAATCATTGTCCCTTAAATTATTTCTATAGGGTACTCATAGCCTATTATCTTATAAACAGTAAGAACTTTTGAGTGTAGAAACTATGACCATTATTCTCTTCTATAAGAGCTCAAGGCTACTCATACTTTGTTCCCAAGTTTAACTCCGAGTTCTACTTACTTTTGAAAATGTAATAGGATCGTCCTTATTTCTATCATCAGTTTTATCTCTATAATTATCTTACTGTCCACTAGACACTTTGTTTGAACATAAAGCCAAGTTGGAAATACTCCCAAGTATTAACAAGGTAATGTCGCATAAACTATATGACATAATTTTGTGATAATACTTTTATCTTTAAAAATTGTACTACTTCATAGTTTCGATTCTATGGGAGTTATCAGTTCATTTATAATTCTTAGTTATGCATAATTGACTTGTTTGATGAGCCATCAATCTACAAAAGTTTGTTATTGTCACGTATTCAATTCTAGCCTTAACTTCTTGGCATTATTATAAGATACTATCTATAAATGTTAGACTTAGAATATTCCTAAAGTAAAAAGGGTTTACTATGCCCAAGCTATAAAAATGAGTGGTATATCAAAGGTTAACTAACCAAGCACTCAAATCCCAACCTTCATCGTGTTCAAGTTTGCAAGGAACAACTCAAGGGTCTTAAGGCTTTGCTACTAGAGTCACCACAGTCTTGTAATAGTTTTTATGCACTCTAGTAAAACTATACTAAAGACTTAACTATGTCCTAAACTAAAAACATAACATATATCATACGCTTTCTATCTTATTAAAATAAAGTTAGAAAAGGGTTATGCCATCGCTTAACTCGTTATGGTAATGTTTATTATAAAACAATATATGTTGTTGTAGCAAAAGTTTTGGCTTATTCCACGTCGGGTTTATGTTTATGGTTATACGTGACACCATGCTTGGTCAACATAAACTCTTCCACGATAATAATTTGGTGATTAGGTTCATATAATACATAAAGAAAATGATTAGAGGTTTGGATCCAAATTATTGGGTTGTTGATATAGTTTACCCCACGCTGCAAAAATCAAACAATAATATAATTTCTTCGTGCAGGAACTATGGATCACGACCCTCATTGTTTGAATAAATTTATGGCTACGTGGAGGAATCCTATCCATGTGTAGAGAGTATAAAACACTCTGGAAACCTAACCTAAAGCATTATTGTCTCGCAATTTACGCTGCTCCAGGGTTGCTTGGGCTCGTCTTCCATGGCCGTCGTCGTTCTCCTGGTTACCGTTGCTTTATACCTTGACTCTGTGCTGCCTCCATCCTCCAATGAGTAGTTTTTATTGCTAGTTCTTTCTCTGTATATCGAGGAGTTGTTCTTCTTGTCGTTTGCATTTCACTTCCTGTGAAACCTTCTCCCCAAGGTCTGTTTAGTTTGGTGATTCTTCAGTTTTTTTCTCGGCTCTTCTTAGCTTGCTACTGTGTGAGGTTTGAGAGTTGATAGGTTCTCCACTGTGCCATTTATAGGTGACAGTGCTATAAAAATGGTTCACCATACTCCCCATGATAGGTAAAGATTACATAAACCTTTCTTTTATACATAGCAAGTTTCAATAAAGAAATACTTTCAAGTTTTTTTTTTTGCACGTAAGGTGATTTTTGACAAGGGTTTACACTTGCTGTAGGTGCTCATTGAAGTGCAGCTCATACAGGGGTAAGAAGAAAACCCTTGCGATAGCCGTGGCTCGTGGCTCCATCTCGGGTAAGCCCCATGGTCTGAAAGATGGGTTCTCTCCTTAAATGAAGTTGGGGTGGTCGTTGGACTCACCAAGGGTTTGAATACCCTTTCTCATCTTGCCATGAGTTATATTGTGTTTTTACTGTTACAGGTTATTTATAAACATGTTTTAAATTAAACCCTTGACAGGGTGGATGTGCTCTGTGAGTGTAGTGTTTTTGGTCGAAGCTTGGCTTCACAGTCAGTTTTGAATGTACATTTGCGAAGATAGCTTCGCTGCAACTTGTTTTTGATTGCTAGCCATTGAGCTGTACTCTGTAAAATTTAGGGTTTATACCCTTTTTGAATATTAATGAAGTTGAACTCTGCTTGAGTATTTATCAGGTTTTTATATGTTAAATTTTAAAAATTGTACTCACAGCCATGACATAAGTCTTGATTATTTGATGAATTTCTCCAGTTAGGGTTTGACCTGTAAAACCCTTGTTGGTTTATATTACTATTATGTTATTAATTATGTTGTTTCTCTCTTTTAGTCTATCTGTCCTTAAAGGACCGAGAGTGGATTATTTAATTATTTAAGACGATTACAAAGTTTATACGAGAAATGATTATTATGTCAGTAATGTATTAGTTTAAGGGTTTGGAACCCCGACATTTAGATGCATATTGTTTTTAATAGACTCTGTTTCTTTTATAAATGCCATTGCACCTGTTAGACAATAGTTTTTAAAAGAAATTTACCTAAGTATAACCTAGGTTACTACAGTACTAGAATTGTTTATAATTTATATTTTAATATTTATCATTTATGATCAAAACATGAGATAGCGTTTACTCCCTTTTAATTTAAATAGGATAGTATTAACTATGTTATTACTTGGTAATCTTTATTATTACTGTTTACAGATTTTTCTTAAATTTATATTTAAAAATTATTAACCTATAGTTGTCTCTGTTTAAGAATAATAATAATATTATTTATATTTATAATACTATTATTTAAGTAGAACATACATTCTTAAGTTTATGTTGGTTCTTGTTTATATAATGGTTATGACTGAAGGCAGTCTGTAATCTTTGTGTTAGTTTTAAATTCAATTTATATATGTGGGTTACTTAGAATACAAAGTTAAAAGAACCTCCATACCTATCAGTGTTCTTTATATTTACATAGTTCTACAAAAGTATAAAATAGTTTATAGTATTAACTTAAGACTCTAAGTTACTACTATTCTTAAAGCTCAGTAAGGACTACTATAACCTTTATCATATTATTTAACTATAGATCAAATAGATACAGGAAGATTAATTGCCACTAAATAAAAGCTATCAGTACTATATTTATATCTATTCTTAACATAAACTATTAACTTCCAGTTGATAAGACTAATTCTTCTATTTCCAAGTAAAAGTATAGTTTATGTAAATAAAAACTGTGTAGAAAATAATTGATAAATTTTACCTACTAATGTCAATCAATACTATGAGTAATATTCTGTATTAACATGCTATTTGCACAGTCTATTTCTAATGACATGTTTGCAAACAAATTAATAATCTTTCTAGAAGGCATCTATCTACTAAAAAGTAACATTTCATTACTCTGAACATAAATATTCAATTAATTTATAGTCCTATCATACTTTATTTACTTAAACAAACTACCCATTCTAGAGTATGATTTGGATTACTCCAGATAGGGAAAAACACAGGTAGGATTTATCTTTCATCACAGTACAGATTTAGTCTAGAATAACTAAGAGGTTTTAACACAGCATATCATAACATCATTCATTTACTGATCATACATAGAGATAAACTATAGCACAGGAATTAAAATATAATGAAACCTGTCTTTTAAGCTGGATGACAACAGCAATGGGAGGCCGTTCCTCCCTACCAACTCCTGGAGAGCGCTCAAATAGCGACTTCTCAGGACCCCCGAGCCTGTTCTGGTCTGCTTGGATGGAACTAGGTGGAGCAATCAACAAAGTACCAGTCCTGAGACTCAATACCAACTCTGCATACTGCAGTAAGATCTTCCATCTTTAAAGTTGTACTAGATCAACTTCCTACAGTTTACCCCTCAAACACCTTCCTTCAATTTCCCTTTTCCCAATGAATTCCTTGAAGTGCATTCACTTGAATGATTTTTCACCTGGAATGAGCAGCCTCAGCTCTCTACATTGGGTACTTTTAATAAGATTGCCTAGGTCTTTTTGGGTTAGTTGTCATTAATTGAGGCACCTGCTTTGATCCCACTTTCTTGGGGGATCATGACCCCAAATGTAAGGAAGTTGCCACCTGCAACATAGGAAGTGTTTGAGGATGCTGCCACTTGTCTTTTTTCTCTCCACCTATTTCCTTCCACCACTTGACCACTAACACTCTTTTTAACAACCCTCCCAGGCTGTTGTCTCCACTTTTATTTATTAACAATTAAATATCCAGAACTACATTCCACATCTTTGACTCTGCTGAGTCATTAGTTTCCACTTAGCATTAAATTTAACATAGTGTTTGGGAATAATATAAAAATAAGATAACATTATTTTACAAAATTGGGGCATGTGACATACACACCTGTTATAGCGGATTTCACCACACTAGGTGAATCACACATTGTATGGCCTTCCCCTGTCCCGCGGCAGACTCATTAGCCCCTATGGACCACTTTTTGTCTTTTGATGTATCCTTGACCATCCCTAAAAACATAAGAAAAGTGATATACGCGACTTTTTCCCCGATAACTGCGTACATACGCAGATATTCCCTCTATAGTCGTGTACATCGGGATGTGTACATAATCCAAATCCTTTTGGAGCGTTCCTTGACTTGGATCCGACTCATATGACTCCTGGCTTTCCATATGCCTTGAGATCGCACGGATTCGACCTTTCAGTATCCCTTTGAAGAGCTATATAAGGAACCCATTGAGACATTGAAAGCATAAGAGAGAATTGAGAGTAACGAAACTATAGTCCATTGTTTCCAGAACTTATGCTTGAGTCTGCATCCCTTTGTCCCTTGGAGCACTATTGTGTTCTTCCCAAGCTTGCCTTTTGCTGGTGAGCTTGCTATCGAAGTGATGGAGGATTGAGGTGGTGGAGGCCCAAGTGGGGGATTCAGTTTCTCCGGTTCGCAGACGTGCCGTCAGAGGTTGTCACTTGTAATCTCTGATTCATATTAATAGAAATATCTTTTCCTATCCAGTAATGTGTATTTGAATGAAAATTGTATCCATTGGAATATGTCAAATGCTTTTACATTATTGATTATATATGCTAGAATAGATCTAACACCATGAAATATAGTATGCTTGTATTGTTTACTTGTTGTTGAGGACGTGCTATAACAATTCAAGTTGAAGATTGGAAAGCTCAACGGGGATCTACTTCAACCGTCCGGAATAAGGTACGAGGTCCGATATTTTAGTGTTAGACATTTTATTTCTATTGCATATTGGGAAAGATTGATTTATGGAGTCTAGCTGTCTGTTGTGGTACCCCAAGCCATAGGAATTTCTCTCCGTAACAGAATTGGCGACTCCGCTGGGGATGTCCCTTGTTTTTATTTGGGGTTTACGGGCACAATGGGCTTGATATTATTGACTTGCTCTTTGTTTCTCTTTGTTTCTGGGTTGCATTTTATAGTATGTTCATCCATTGACACTCCCCTTTATTTGTTTGACCTGTGGCCTGCTTTTTACCACTGCCTTCTCTGTATACGCAGGTTTTTGGCCAAAAGTCGCGTACATACACGGATTTTTGGCCAAAAGTTGCGTATACATGTAGATTTTAGACTAAAATCCCTTTTTCCACGCAATTTTTTGGCCAAAAGTCGCGTATATGGGCCTTCCCATGCGGGTTTTTGGCCAAAAGTCACGTACATGTGCCTTCCCATGTAGGTTTTGGGCCTAAAGTCGCGTACATACGCGGCTGTTCTTTATACAGTCGCGTACATCCTCCCTTTTGGTGAGTTTGATGTTGGGGGAAGTTGCTGGGTGGGTTGTGAGTGTGATTGGGTCTTCCTTGGGTCTGATGTTGTCTGTTGGATGCTTCTTTTGTGACCAGAGACTGCTTTTTCATTGATTTTTCTTTGAAAGTAGTTTTAGTCATTCTTCCTTTTTGTTTTGCCATTAGTGCATTACTCTTTTTGTCTTGGTGTCTTGCTGGGCTTGTCTTTTATACTTACTGCAGAGACTGAGAGTTTAAGATGACTTTTATTGCATTTTTAGATTCTTTTATATTGAAAAATACAAAGTAGTTGCACTCTTAGTTGCATCTTAGATATGGATTTGAGGAGGTACTTGCATTGGATTGCTTGGATGAGAGTTGTGTTTAGGCTTTCATATAGGAAGGATTGCATTGGCATTTGGAAAGAAATATATATTTATGCATCTCATGTAGTGGCATACCCTATTTTTCATTTGACAAAGATTGCACTTAGCATTGTTTGTTATGGTGTGCATACTTATTTCACTGCTGAGTCATAATGTCATTAGTTGCACGGCCATTTCCCTTTGAGTAATTACAGCCAATTAAAATCAACGCTAAATTAAAATGAATTACACTCTTTTCTTTTCTAGGGTGCACCAACAAGCTTAGGTTTTAGGATCTTGGAATAGTTCATTGTAAGTCAATTCTCCAAGATCACTAAACAACAACATCTAGGTGTTTGTCCAGGGAGTGTGTGAAATCCTTGATATAACCAGCGTTCTCATGATCCTCCTCTCAAAAGGGAGTTAAGCACGAGGCAGTGTGAGCGGTTTTTGATTGGGATAACCCCTGGTTGGTAACTGTGTAGCACCGACGATATTGCCAGGATTGTATTCGTATCTGGGGGCTCTTTCGAGAGTTTCGGGCTTTGCTACCCTGCCCATACGGTCAATCCCGCCTACGACTGTCCGCCTGAGCTTTGATTATATTGAGGTGACCTTAGTGACCTTACCTAGGATATCGAGGGGGTACTTGTAGAGGTTATTCTGCATGTGTCCCGGCTAGGTAGAGGTCGGACAACACAGTCGCTTTATGCGTTGAAGCTAAGGGCCACTATAATTGGTTACGTACCTCCGCTTGTAGTGTATGGGAGTTTCGAGCCTCTCCCAGGCGAGACATACCTACTGCATTCGAGAGCTCACATATCCTCCCCATGGTTTGCTTGTATTTTGGGTGTAGATTTTCTTAGGAGTGTGCTCTTTGTGCGCTAGTTGGCCTTCGGGATCGTGGTTACTTGAGTATATTTATGCTCTCTTGAGTTTGGGTCCTTTTATTTTCGGCATGCCTGATATCCTATCACCCATCCTTGGTCCCATTAAAGACACTGGTGTTAGACTTGGAGGCATCACAACCCCTTACCGTGCTCGTTGATTTGGGAATGGTCATATTCCATCCTCTACTTCATTTGTGGAGGCCTTTTATTCCCTTCGCTCGGTCTTTACACCAGTGATCACCCTCATGGGGGGTGGTAGTGGATGCGTGAACATTGGGTCTACACCTTACTTTCCTTTTTATGTCCCATCGTTCACCGCATTATTTCCTTTGGGTGCTATTGTCATAATCATTCCTCCTATATCCTATAGTTTGGATTCTATTTTGACTATTTTGGGATGTTTTGGACTAATATGGTTGTCATGTAGGATCCAATTTTTGTACACTCTCTCCGAGGTTTCGACTCGTTCGTTCCTATCACAGGTATTATGTCTGAACTAGCATATAGGTTAGGTCCACCACCGTTTGCATTTTGCATGACCTTATGACCATGTCACTATATCCTTAGGTACGAACCCACTCTATTATGTCACGGAACCTTCTTGCTGCTATAGAAGTGGCATGATATGAGTGGTAGAGCCTCACCTTACATGGGTACCCTAGTTAGTGCCTTATTTGCATTTGGTTCCCATGCCGATGTTTCTCCCTTTAGGGTGTGGAAGTCCGTTGTATAGTATTGCCATGATATTTAGCAAGAGCCTCATACTCCTCTTGATCTTATGCTGGCCATGATCCCCTGGAATCCCTTGTATCAAGTTGTGGATGCATTATCATGAGCTTTTCCTGTCTTATTGAGCTTTATGTCGGCTCCCCTGACATTGCGTTTCAACCATATATCCCGAGCTTGTCTCATGTCTAGCCATGCAAAGCCTTTCTTTATATCTTTCGCAGCTTGGTTCCCTTTTTACCAGGAGGGGATTTTCCCTTGAGTGTCGATATCCTACACATGTATCCTTGCATTGAGCATAGGTATGTTCCACTACTTGGAACTAGTTTGTTTTCCCTCATGACACTCATCTCCTCCTAGTTTGTAACTATAAAGCTAGTTTATTCTTTTTTCAAGCTTTTCAAATAACTGAAAAAGACCAAAAAAATAAAAAAACCAAAATCCGGACAAGAAAAGATATTATCTTTGGTAGCTGTCGAGTCGTGTCACCTTCGAACAGAGCACTGTATATCACATCCATTGGTTGGGTTATAGTTTGACTTTAGGAGTTGTACTCGTTTATCTGAGTTTTATCTCCACCGACTGGTTATGCTTCCAGTCCCTATGGAGCCTCTATTGATGCCTCCTATGTCATAGGGATTTCCCAGTTTGTATATCGAGTCTATGCTGCCTTCATTCAGTCACCATACGCCATTATGCTCTTGTTCGAAGGAAGTTGAAACCTGAGTCGGCCATTCCTCAGTTATCTTGATTTTGCATGTCGGCCATTCCCGGTACAGTTACTGGTTCGTGCACCTTATGATCGAGTCCTTCCACATTATACAACCTTGCTGAGTACCTCGTGTTGGATGATGGGGGATTCCCTAATGCCCTCTTTCCAGTGGATTTCATCCCATCGACTTCAGATCATTTATTCTAGGATTGGAGTCTAGAGTCATTTTGAGTGCCTTGAGACTTGCAGTCATTAGTGGCAGGTTCTCTCGCCATCGACAGTTTTGGGAATACATCAATGTCCCCTGATCGATGGATTCTCTCAAGTGTTCGACCTCAACACATTTATTCACACTTGTTAGTTTGCACTCTAGTACCTTGATTCCCATTTTCATTATTGGTGGGTGATCTCGCGTCTGTTAATGGTATACGTCAATGACCGGTAATCAGACGATGGACTACTATGTTCGACCTCGACACCTCTATTCACATAGTAGGACATGTACTCGTAGCAGTGTGTGTAGAATAACTTCCAGATTGGTGGCATCCACTATATGCTACCTCCTTGATTGTGCTAGTGTTCATGAGATTTCAGCTCTCGTGACTTGTTCCAGTATATGTCAGACATTTCCAGCCACTATGGAGATCTTGATCTATTGTATATCTTCAGCCTTTGTGGAGATCATGGTCCTTTGTATATCTTCATCATGGAGATTCTGATCTATGTATATTGTACGTGGCGACGACCACATATGTGTTATCATGTTTCATGCCTATTCATGGCCATTGTACTCTTATGTATCTGGGAATGCTATATGTATTTGCAGTTATATGCAAAGTTGTATTATTGTACTATGCTGATTGGGTGGATGGTTTTCCATTTGGGTACCTTCATCACTTCACTTCTGGGATGGACTTATAATGTATTTCGGCCATCGTATAACCCCTCTGATCTCATACATTAGGGGGCATCTGTTATAGTGGATTTCACCACAGTAGGTGAATCACACATTGTATGGCCTTCCCCTGTCCCGCGGCAGACTCATTAGCCCCTATGGACCACTTTTTGTCTTTTGATGTATCCTTGACCATCCCTAAAAACATAAGAAAAGTGATATACGCAGATTTTTCCCCAATAACTGCGTACATACGCAGATATTCCCTCTATAGTTGCATACATCGGGATGTGTACATAATCCAAATCCTTTTGGAGCATTCCTTGACTTGGATCCGACTCATATGACTCCTGGCTTTCCATATACCTTGAGATCGCACGGATTCGACCTTTCAGTATCCCTTTGAAAAGCTATATAAGGAACCCATTGAGACATTGAAAGCATAAGAGAGAATTGAGAGTAACGAAACTATAGTCCATTGTTGCCAGAACTTATGCTTGAGTCTGCATCCCTTTGTCCCTTGGAGCACTGTTGTGTTCTTCCCAAGCTTGCCTTTTGCTAGTGAGATTGCTATCGAAGTGATGGAGGATTGAGGTGGTGGAGGCCCAAGTGGGGGATTCAGTTTCTCCGGTTCGTAGACGTGCCGTCAGAGGTTGTCACTTGTAATCTCTGATTCATATTAATAGAAATATCTTTTCCTGTCCAGTAATGTGTATTTGAATGAAGATTGTATCCATTGGAATATGTCAAATGCTTTTACATTATTGATTATATATGCTAGAATAGATCTAACACCATGAAATATAGTATGCTTGTATTGTTTACTTGTTATTGAGGACGTGCTATAACAACTCAAGCTGAAGATTGGAAAGCTCAATGGGGATCTACTTCAACTGTCCGGAATAAGGTACGAGGTCCGATCCTTTAGTGTTAGACAGTTTATTTTTATTGCATATTGGGAAAGATTGATTTCTGGAGTCTAGTTGTCTGTTGTGGTACCCCAAGCCATAGGAATTTCTCTCCGTAACAACACCCCCTTAAAATATAACATCGTCCTCGATGTTATTTATTCCTCATCCTCCGAAGTCCTCTGGAATAGAATTGGATATGCATCTCACATCTTACTTTTCAATTCCTAGGTGGCTTCTTCAGGACTAAGGTGCTTCCATTGCACCTTCACCTGTACAATGGTGTGGTTCTGAAGTGTAATTTCCCTCCTCCCAAGGATACAGTCCGGTTCCACCAGGAATTCTCCTTCTGGTTCCACCTGTACAACATTCTAATTAACCACATGAGTAGCATCATGAACATATTTCTTTAAAACAGAAATATGAAAAACATTATGTACTCTTAAGTTAGGTGGTAATGCTAATTGATAAGCTACTTGACCAATCCTAGACAAAATTTCAAATGGACCACAGTAACAAGGTGCCAATTTTGCACAACTCCCCAGTCATAGAGAGATTTTCTTGGGCCTTACCTTGATGAACACATGTTCACCTACCTGGAACTCCTTTAGATTTATTTTCAAATTTGCTTGACTTTTCTGTCGATCCTGTGCCACTTTTAAATTTCCATGCACTTGTTTCACAATTTCCTCCATTTCTTTCAACAATTATGGACCCAATACCAATCTATCTACTGGATTACTCCAAGAGATAGGAGTATTACATTTTCGTCCGTACAAAATTTCAAATGGACTGAATCTAGTTGATGCCTGATAATTGTTATTATACGCAAATTATACTAGATGTAAATAGTCTTCCCACTTACCTGGCTGATCTTTCACATACATTCCCAATAAATCTTCCAGTACCTGGTTTACCCTTTCAGTTTGTTCATCTGTTTGAGGATGGAAAGAAGTACTGAAATTCAATGTTGTATTTAATCCTTTAAACAAGGACTTCCAAAAGTTTCCTGTGAACTTAGGATCTCCGTTTGAGATTATGATTTTTGGTACTCCATGTAATCAAAAAGTCCGCTTTAGAAAAATATCAGCTATATTGGTAGCCTTGTAAGTAGTTTTAACAGGTATAAAATGAGTTGCCTTACTTAACTTATCAACCACTACCATAATAGAGTCATTTTGATTCTGATTTCTAGGCAGTCCAGTAATAAAGTCTAGGCTAATCACTTCCCATTTCCAGCTAGGAATAGGTAGAGGCTGTAGCAAACTAGCTGGGTGTTGGTGTTCAATTTTTACCTGTTGACATTCTAAACACCTTGCAATATATTCAGCTACTTCAGTTTTCATATTTGGCCAAAAATACTCTTTTCTTAGCATGGTTATAGTTTTTTGATAACCTGGATGTCCTGAATATGGCGTTTTATGGATTTCATCCAGAATTAACAGCTTAACTGTAGGTACGTTAGGTACATACAGTTTATCTTTAAACAGTAAAAACTCTTTTTCATTTAAACTGTAACCTTTTATTAATTTTTCTGTGGGGTTTTCCTTAGCTTTAGCTTGCAATTTTTGATAAATTTCATCTTGTTTTACCCCTTCTTTAAGTTGTTCATCTATGTCTGAAACGTAAGTGCTAATTGCCATTGCAAAATTTAGCCTTGCGTTCCTACTTAATGCATCAGCTACTTTATTTTCTTTAGCTTTTATATGCTAGATTTCAAAATCATACTCGCTTAAGAAAGATAACCACCTAGCTTGTCTAGCATTTAAATTCGGCTGATCTAAAAGATATTTCAGTCCTTTATTATCAGTCATTAAAACAAATTTTCTACCGATTAAGTGGTGTCGCCACATTTTTAAGGCATGGATCACAACTGCTAGTTCCAGATCATATGTTGCGTAATTCTTTTCGTGAATTTTTAACTTTCTAGACTCATACGCAATAACATGCCCTTCTTGAGTTAAAACACCACCTAAGCCTTCATTACAAGCATCAGCGCATACTACAAACTCTTTATTAGGATCTGCTATTCTTAAAATAGGTGCACTGGTTAATAAAGTTTTCAACTTCTTAAAGCTTTCTTCGCATTTTTGGTTCCAGTCGAACTTCTTTCCTTTCTTCTGCAAGGAAGTTATCGGATTGGCTATCCTCGAGAAACCTTCAATGAACCTCCGGTAGTAACTGGTAATGCCCATGAAATATCTAACATCCGTCACATATTTAGGAACCAGCCAATCTTCGATTGCCCGTATCTTTTCAGGATCTACGGAAATTCCTTCCTTGGTCACTACATGACCTAAATACTGAATCTTATCCTTAAAGAAATCACACTTACTAAATTTTGCGAAGAGTTGATGTTCTCGCAACTCTTGCAAAACAATTTTTATAGATTAATATGTCATTGATGAACACAACCATGAACTTATCTAAATACTTATGCATTATATTGTTCATTAAACACATAAAGACAGCTGGGGCGTTAGTAAGCCCGAATGGCATTACGAAAAATTTGTAGTGTCCGTATCTTATTCTAAAGGTTGTCTTCAAGATATCTTCATCTTTAATCCTCACTTGATGATATCCTGACCTTAAATCTATCTTTGAAAACACCGTGGCTCCATGTAGTTGATAAAATAAATCATCTATGCGGGGTAACGGATATCAATTTTTAATAGTCATCTTGTTTAGCTGACGGTAGTCTATGCATAATCGCATAGTTCCGTCTTTCTTTTTAACAAAGATGACAGGTGCCCCCCAGGGAGACACACTTGGTCGAATGTATTTTTTATCTATTAACTCTTTTAATTGCGATTTTAACTCATTAAGCTCCAATATGTTCATTTGGTAAGGGGTCTTTGAGCTGGGTACTGCACCCGGTACCAACTCAATGGTGAAATCTAATTCCCTTTTTGGAGGTAATCCCAGAATTTCTTCTGGGAATAGATCAGCATATTCTTTTAAAACAGGGATATCTTCTATTTTTAACTTGTCTGTTTCAATTTTACTTTCTTCATCGGTAATTGTTACAGCGTAAGCTTTACTTCATTTTCTAACAGCTCTTTTAAGTTGTAAAGAAAAAATCTGCCTTACCATAGTTTTTCTAGGAATACCCTTAACAATTACTGGTTGTTCATCACTATTTAAGCATGTGAAAGTTTTATCATAATAGTTTAAAACTACTCTATGATGTTCTAAACAGTCCATACCAATCAGCAAATCATATGAGCCAAGTGGCAAAATATTAATTTTAACAACAGTGTCAAATTTATCCATAAGTAAGGCACATTCTTTCACAAAGCAAGTTACTTTTCTTTTAGCCACAATGGCTAACTGAACTAACCATGAATTCTCAAACTTATCAACAGATAACTTACATTTTTCCACTATCTGAGATGCAATATAACTGAGACTAGCTCCTGGGTCAATTAAAACGGTTACAAGGGTCTGATTAATCATACCTTCTACTTCCACCATGGAATTCTGATATTCAGCTTGTCGGTTCTCCAAGGCTGCGTTAATTCTGAGCATGCTCCTTGCTAGTTCCCCAATAGTCATCTCCTCTTGTACGGTATGAATGTTTCTAATAGTCTTCTTCCGGTTTGGACAGATTGAAGCATAGTGTGGGCCATTACATTCCCAACACTTGATAGGCTCTTTACGCTCAAAACTCTTGGTAAAATTTCCATGATTATTTGTAGTTTCCTTACCCTTAAAATTGTTCTAATTATTGGGTGTACTATTCCTATTTCCCTGGAAATTCTTGTTGTTAGAATATTTTTTGGCCTTATTGTTCTTAAAATTCCTGTTAGGCACAAAATCCTTCTTCTTGAATGTGGACTGATTATTATTTTTCTTAGCCTTCCAGTTGGCCAAGCTTTCTTTCTTCTGATTCTGCTCAAAAACAAAATTATCCTTCCTCATAGCTTCCTCCAGGGTCTTTGGGTTATCATATTCAATTCTATCTTTAATATGATATGGTAAACAACTAAGGAACCGCTGTACTTTTGGTTTCTCATCCACTAGGTAGGGTACATACCTAAGTAGACTTAAGAATTTACTGTTCAGATCCTTAATTGTCATTGAACCTAACTTTAGTTCATAAAACTCCTTATCCCTTTCCTCGTAATACTGCTCAGACAAAAATATCTTTTTAACATACCGCTTAAAGGTACTCCAGTTAACTTCCTTCTCTTTTATACCCTTAACTCTTTTCAAGTCCTGCCACCAAATATCAGCCTTTCTTGAGAGGTTATATATAGCCATCCTATCCTTTAACTAATTAGAATAATTATATATCTGGAAGTACTTCTTCTTCCCGAACAACCAGGACTCAACTTCCTCCCCCTTCTCAGTCTCTCCATTAAAGGTTGGTGGTTTTATCTTTTTGAATTCTCTTGATATTTCCTCATAAGGATTATATTTTCTCTTCTTTACGTACAGATCATCATCATTACTATCACTAGTAGTATGGTAACTTTGTCGTTCACCAAACACTTCTGACGATGAACTACTTTCAGTCTTTGTATGCTTCATCCCTTTAGATTTTCTTGGATGACTAGCATCTTTAGATTCTGACCTTCTACGCCTTCCTTCGGTTTGAAACTTTTCCATTAGGATCTGATTCAACTCTTCTTGAGCCCTCAAAATCCTTTCATTCTCTTTCTTTACAGACTCCATTTCAGTTTTCAAATCTTTTACAGTCTGTAACAGCTCTGAGGAATTTGTAGTTACATCCCCTGGTATAGAATCTCTGGGTAAATTTCTTATTTCTGTAGCTCGAGACTCCTCCTGTGCATACTCTCCTAGCCTTTCCATACCTACCTGTTTCAGAAAAAGACAATTCTCTGTTGAATAGCATTAAAAAAAATTAAAATACGTTAGCATAATAATTTAACTTACTGTTTTATGAAAGCTAGTCGGGCTGCATCTAGGCCTAGTGTTTGAACCTTGTGCTCTGATACCACATGTCACACCCCCAAATTTACACAAAAATTTAAAATTTTTGAGTTAACAATAAATGTTATAACCTGCGGTTCTACTAACAGCTAACAGTTGGCCTAAAGATCAGTTAATTAATTGGTTTCTACAATAACTTAACAATTTATTTTTCGTAGCAAGATTAAAATCTTATTGTGTGTTATTTGCTTCAGTTTACTGATTAGCTCTTTTATGTCAGTAGGTGGAATCTACTTTTAAATCCGGGGCTTACTTAGCATTCGTGCTAATGCAGATGAATACTGTTTCTTACAGGTTTTTACAGGTATGATCGATCGAGTATATATTTTTAAAAGATTTATTAGTGTCAGCCATATTTTGTTTGCAAATTAAAAAGCTTAGTACAATAAGTTGCTAAACACTAGACAACTCCTACAAGGTAAAATCATTTGATTTTCATCAGTTGTTCAAATAAACAAGTTTGGAAAAAGTGTAATGAAAGTACAACATAATTGCGACTTTATCACTAGAATCTTAGATATGTGTATTTCTTCTTTAATCTAAGTGGTTAGTAATACTCATAAACATTGTTTTCTTGACAATATTTTTGCAATGATATCTTGTCTTACATGTATAATCATTTTCCCTTAAATTATTTCTATAGGGTACTCATAGCCTATTATCTTATAAACAGTAAGAACTTTTGAGTGTAGAAACTATGACCATTATTCTCTTCTATAAGAGCTTAAGGCTACTCATACTTTGTTCCCAAGTTTAACTCTGAGTTCTACTTACTTTTGAAAATGTAATAGGATCGTCCTTATTCCTATCATCAGTTTTATCTCTGTAATTATCTTACTGTCCACTAGACACTTTGTATGAACATAAATCCAAGTTGGAAATACTCCCAAGTATTAACAAGGTAATGTCGCATAAACTATACGACATAATTTTGTGATAATACTTTTATCTTTTAAAATTGTACTACTTCATAATTTTCGATGCTATGGGAGTTATAAGTTCATTTATAATTCTTAGTTATGCATAATTGACTTTTTTGATGAGCCATCAATCTACAAAAGTTTGTTATTGTCACGTATTCAATTCTAGCCTTAACTTCTTGGCATTATTATAAGATACTATCTATAAATGTTAGACTTAGAATATTCCTAAAGTAAAAAGGGTTTACTATGCCCAAGCTATAAAAATGAGTGGTATATCAAAGGTTAACTAACCAAGCACTCAAATCCCAACCTTCATCGTGTTCAAGTTTGCAAGCAACAACTCAAGGGTCTTAAGGCTTTGCTACTAGAGTCGCCATAGTCTTGTAATAGTTATCATGCACTCTAGTAAAACTATACTAAAGACTTAACTATGTCCTAATATAAAAACATAACATATATCATATGATTTCTATCTTATTAAAATAAAGTTAGAAAATGGTTATGCCATCGCTTAACGCGTTATGGTAATGTTTATTATAAAACAATATATGTTGTTGTAGCAAAGGTTTTGGCTTATTCCACGCTGGGTTTATGTTAATGGTTATATGTGACACTATTCTTGGTCAACGTAAACTCTTCCACGATAATAATTTGGTGATTAGGTTCATATAATACATAATGCATATGATTAGAGGTTTGGCTCCAAATTATTGGGTTGTTGATATAGTTTACCCCACGCTGCAAAAATCAAACAATAATATAATGTCTTCGTGCAAGAACTGTGGATCACAACCCTCGTTGTTTGAATAAATTTATGGCTACATGGAGGAATCCTGTCCATGTGTAGAGAGTATAAAATACTCTGGAAACCTAACCTAAAGCATTATTGTCCCCCAGTTTACGCTGCTCCAGGGTTGCTTGGGCTCGTCTTCCATGGCCGCCGTCATTCTCCTGGTTACCGTCACTTTATGCCTTGACTCTGTGCTGCCTCCATCCTCCAATGAGTAGTTTTGATTGCTAGTTCTATCTCTGTCAATTGAGGAGTTGTTCTTCTTGCTGTTTGCGTTTCGCTGCCTGTGAAACCTTCTCCCCAAGGTCTGTTTAGTTTGGTGATTCTTCAATTTTCTTCTCGGCTCTTCGTAGCTTGCTACTGTGTGAGGTTTGAGAGTTGATAGGTTCTCCATTGTGCCATTTATAGGTGACAGTGCTCACGAAATGGTTCACCATACTCCCCATGACAGGTAAACATTACATAAACCTTTCTTTTATACACAACAAGTTTCAATAAAGAAATACTTTCAAATTTTATTTTTTTTGCACATAAGGTGATTTTTGACAAGGGTTTACACTTGTTGTAGGTTCTCATTGAAGTGCAGCTCGTACATGGGTAAGAATACAACCCTTGCGACAGCCGTGGCTCGTGGCTGCATCTCGAGTAAGCCCCATGGTCTGAAAGATGGGTTCTCCCCTTAAATGCATTTGGGGTGGTCATTGGACTCACCAAGGGTTTGAATACCCTTTCTCATCTTGCCACGAGTTATATTGTATTTTTACTGTTACAGGTTATTTATAAACATGTTTTAAATTAAACCCTTGACAGGGTGGATGTGCTCTGTGAGTGTAGTGTTTTTGGTCGAAGCTTGGCTTCATAGTCAGTTTTGAATGTACATTTGCGAAGATAGCTTCATTGCAACTTGTTTTTCTTTACTAGGCATTGAGCTGTATTTTGTAAAATTTAGGGTTTATACCCTGTTTCAATATTAATGAATTTGAACTTTGCTTGAGTATTTATCAGGTTTTTATATGTTAAATTTTAAAAATTGTACTCATAGCCGTGATGTAAGTCTTGATTATTTGATGAATTTCTCCGGTTAGGGTTTGACTTGTAAAACCCTTGTTAGTTTATATTACTATTATGTTATTAATTATGTTGTTTCTCTCTTTTAGTCTCTTTGTCCTTAAAGGACTGAGAGTGGATTATTTAATTATTTAAGATGATTACAAAGTTTATACGAGAAATGATTATTATGTTGGTAATGTATTAGTTTAAGGGTTTGGAACCCCGACATTTAGATGCATACTGTTTTTAATAGACTATGTTTCTTTTATAAATGCCATTGCACCTGTTAGACAATAGTTTTTAAAAGAATTTTACCTAAGTATAACCTAGGTTACTACAGTACTAGAATTGTTTATAATTTATATTTTAATATTTATCATTTATGCTCAAAAGATGAGCTAGGGTTGACTCCCTTTTAATTTAAATAGGATAGTATTACCTATGTTATTACTTAGTAATCTTTATTATTACTGTTTACAGTTTTTCTTAAATTTATATCTAAAAATTATTAACCTATAGTTGTCTCTGTTTAAGAATAATAATAATATTATTTATATTTATAATACTATTATTTAAGTAGAACATACATTCTTAATTTTATGTTGGTTCTTGTTTATATAGTGGTTATGACTGAAGGCAATTTGTAATCTTTGTGTTAGTTTTAAATTCAATTTATATCTATGGGTTACTTAGAATACAAAGTTAAAAGAACCTCCATACCTATCAGTATTCTTTATATTTACATAGTTCTACAAAAGTATAAAATAGTTTATAGTATTAACTTAAGACTCTAAGTTACTACTATCCTTAAAGCTCAGTAAGGAATACTATAACCTTTATCATATTATTTAACTATAGATCAAATAGATACAGGAGGATTAATTGCTACTAAAGAAAAGCTATCAGTACTATATTTATATCTATTCTTAACATAAACTATTAACTTCCAGTTGATAAGACTAATTCTTCTATTTCCAAGTAAAAGTACAGTTTATGTAAATAAAGACTGTGTAGAAAATAATTGATAAAATTAACCTACTAATATCAATCAGTACTATGAGTAATATTTTGTATTAACATGCTATTTGCACAGTCTATTTCTAATGACATGTCTGCAAACAAATTAATAATCTTTCTAGAAGGCATCTATCTACTGAAAAGTAACATTTCATTACTCTGAACATAAATATTCAATTCATTTATAATCCTATCATACTTTATTTACTTAAACAAAATACATGTGCTAGAGTACGATCTGGATTACTCCAGATGGGGAAAAACACAGGCAGGATTTATCTTTCATCACATTATAGATTTATTCTAGAATAACTAAGAGTTTTTAACATAGCATATCATAACATCATTCATTTATTGATCATACATAGAGATAAACTATAACACAGGAATTAAAAGATAATGAAACCTCTCTTTTAAGCTGGACAACAACAGCAATGGGAGGCCGTTCGTCCCTACCAAATCCTGGAGAGCGCTCAAACAATGACTTCTCAGGACTCCCGAGCCTGTTCTGGTTTGCTTGGCTAGAACTAGGTGGAGCAATCAACAAAGTACCAGTCCTGAGACTCAATACCAACTTTGCATACTGTAGTAAGATCTTTTAGCTACAAAGCTGTACTAGATAAACATCCTGCAGTTTACCCCTCAAACACCTTCCTTCAATTTCCCTTTCCCAATGAATTCCTTGAAATGCATTCACCTGAATGATTCTTCTCCTGGAATGAGCAGCCTCAGATCTCTACATTGGGTACTTTTAATAAGATTGCCTAGGTCTTTTTGGGTTAGTTGTCATTAATTGAGCCACCTGCTCTGATCCCACTTTCTTGGGGGATCATGACCCCAAATGTAGGGAAGTTGCCACCTGCAACATAGGAAGTGTTTGAGGATGCTGCCACTTGTATTTTTTCTCTCCACCTAGTTCCTTCCACCACTTGACCAGTAACACTCTTTTTAACAACCCTCCCAGGCTGTTGTCTCCACTTTTATTTATTAAAAATTAAATATTTAGAATTACATTCCACATCCTTGACTCTGCTGAGTCATCAGTTTCCACTTAGCATTAAATTTAACATAATGTTTGGGAATAATATCAAAATAAGATAACATTATTTTACAAATTTGGGGCATGTGACATTAATGGCGGGTGCTTTTGTAGGATTCACCGCACACAAACGTTGTTGAACCGGCTTCGCATTCGGATAGGTATTAATCTCATGTTCGACAATACGAGGGTCAATACCTGGTATTTCCTCGTATGACTAAGCAAAGATGTCACGAAACTCTTTAAATAGATCAATATACTCCTTGATCTCAGCAAGGGAACAAATCGCCCCAATATAGACGTTCTCAACTTTGCCAGGAGCGTGAGAAATATTGATAGGAATAGTAGGTGATAAATTCACCATGTTCCCATTGGCCATCTAACCAAGAGAGCTCAATTGAACCACAGGACTACCAATCTTCTCGCTAAGAATTTCCCTAAAGTCATCACGCTCCATATGGTTGAGTTCAGGAAAAAATATGATCGATGATGTAACTCTTCCCAAGGTGGCTCAACCCCAAACATGGCCTCAATAATGGCTTCATCCAATGGAAAAACATCGTCGAGGCAATCATGTGCGTGAGATGACTCAACTGCCCATGCAGGCAGCACATACGGGTCCTCCTCCTTCGTTCGCAAAGAGGAAGGACTAGGCTCTGCAACTTGATCAAGATTTGCTTGATATGCTACCATCGTTGCAGGAAACGACACATCCATTTCGACAGGTCGAATCGAAGGACTCGGTGAAGGAA
The DNA here is from genome assembly GCA_001517045.1 of Pseudotsuga menziesii. NCBI lineage: Eukaryota > Viridiplantae > Streptophyta > Pinopsida > Pinales > Pinaceae > Pseudotsuga > Pseudotsuga menziesii. Next base: position 235,389 of record LPNX010473409.1, read on the forward strand.
GAATCCAAGGATCTTCCATATGGGTGGTGCGAAAAGACATCGAATTTAATGAGGATGAAGCCCCGCCAAAAATAGATCCGATCATAAGAACGGGAGCAGGACAGCTAAAGGTTCCCATAAGAGATGGATACATAACCACACCCACACTCCCAGTTGTCGGCTGAGAATGATCAATAATTGGGATAGAAGTTCCTAATGATGCATTAAAAATTAGATTATGGAATCATGTCTAATCAATCGTAACGATCTTCCCATTAAATGGAAAGCATACCACTAGAAAGAGAGAAGACGCTACGACTTGCATACTATACATCCAATTCTGTCCAAGCAAAAGATTGTAGTCAAGGGGCGCATCAACCACCTCGACCTTGATCATGAAAGTCTTCCCTCCCAATTAGACCTTAAGAGAAGGAAGAATCCCATGTGGCCGAAATGATCTACCATTAAAAGCTGTCAACACAGTAGCAGATCGAGACAGCTCAGGAGAACCCAAACCCTTCCAACATGACAAAGACATCACGGAAGCAGTAGCGCCTTCATCAATAACAATGTGTTTGACGGTCATATTAAGACATTCTACATGATTCAAAAGAGACATGTATTAAGGCAAGTGAGGCTGTATTTCTATGGTTTCAAATTCGTTAATGGAAAAAGAGTTATCATTGTTAACCCCAAGAGCAGAAAGCAAGGCTCTCCTCTACGGAGGAGAAGTCTGAAGTACTTCAAGCATGGACATTGTACAAGGTGTTTGTCCCAAATCCTTGACAACAGAATAGTTCTGAGTGGCTCGGGCATTAGGATAGTGCCCTAAATTCTATAGGACTCCCTTAGGAATGCGAGGTGCAACTTCAGGTTTATCCGTAGGTTTTTCGATACACAAAAGGCTCTCGGGTGGAGCGGGTTCCTTTCCAAGGTCCGGTTGTGATGAACCATAATCCTTCACAAGAGTCACAAAATTAGTAGCGTTAACCATGTTGATGAAACCATGACCAGTATTGGCCTCCGACAGATTTTAATCTCCACTTGATGCACAATGAGGATCAATGGTCCTCAAGTTCATATTTTGATTGTTGGGTAAAGAATTAGTTAGCACGGCTGAGCCCTGTGCTATGAACCTCAAGGGATATTCCATATGAGAGCACAAGTGAGTGAGGTGGTATTCCTTACATAACTTGCAAGGAAACTTTACCTTACGTTTAGTCTGCTTGTCCCCCCCAGCATTACGAGCGTTCTTGTCATTAGCATTTTCGTTCTTATTCCCACCCTTACGATTATTTTTCCCTTTTTTCTTATTCCTTCCAAGCTGTTGGTTGCCCTTCTGGTCCGACGATTGCATGAAAAGTACACTCTCCGTTTGGGTAATTTGAGATGAATCCATGGCTTGTCCTGACGCGGATTTATTAATTGACAATTGGCTCGCTTGTTTCACAACCGAATCTGCAAGTTTGGTACTTGTATAGCCCACAATGCAATTGGCATGTGGCCCAGGATTGATCTTGGGATCGAAACTAGATCGCGGAGAATTAGGTATAATCTCATACAAAATTCTAGATTGAACATAGATCAAATCCAACTCTTGCGCCCTAAAGATTGCTTGTTCCTCGTTTTGGACTCCGGATGTAGAAACATCCTTTGCGATGTAAGGTAACAATGACTTAAGGAACCACTCAAGAAAAATTTCCTGTAATACCCTATTTTTGACCTTGTTTACATTAAAGGGTACATGATGTATATTTTGTAATTAATCATGGTGAGGAGCTAAAGGCGAAAGCCCCACCATCGATTCGGTTGTGTTATGTTTCAGCAATAGGGATCGTTGCCAATGGTATATCGTGCTATCCAGCACATTATAGCTTTGGCATCATGTAAATACGCACATCAACTTAATTAAATCTACAGCCAGCTACGACGGTGCAATGTTAAATGAAAATGGCATGATTCCCAAGGGTAAGGCGGGGGGGATTGCTAAACCTGGACCCCTGGGAAAAATCCACATGTTTCCACTCTCTTTTTGTCTCCTTAAACCACCACCTTAGTTTTTTGTTGTTAGGAGGGACAGCGATTGGCTGGCAAGAAAACCACCACCACGCTCACGCCTACACCCACTCTCCACAACATGCCTTCTGGGTAATAGATGGTTTTCCCACTGTGTGGATCATGAGTCTTTTCATCTCCTCTCATGCAAGCTGAGTTAAAATGGGTTCCACATTCCATTGTTGGGGTTCTTTTTCAGCCTCACCGATTGTTGGTTGGAGAGCACGCTAGCTCTTCCTCTTCCTCATGAATTTGATGGTTGTGGCTTGATTCTTTACTCGGATTCATGCAAAGTTTTGTGTCTTTTTTTTTCCATCTTTATCAGACAGTGTACTGTCCTGTTATTTCCATCATTGAAATTTTGGCCGTAATGGCATCCATATTTTTGGGGGTTGCGTTTTGTCTCCCACACAGAGATTGGAAATCCGGTATTTTCAATTCCTGGTCTGTGTGATCTTTCCTAGCGATTGCACTGGGATTTGTGTGTTGTGGGTTCGTAGTTGTATTGGGCTGCTATTTGCCACGATTTGTTTGGCTGTATTTTTTCCCTTTTTATAGTGGTATCGGTTGAGGATTGTTGTGAGTACCTGTGTTCTGCTCGACTGAGTTTCCCCCTGTCCATGTTGGAATTTCAGTTTCTTTTCTATTGCGGATCGTGGAATGTTTCCATCGTTTCATTATGAGTTGTGGTTGTTGATTTACCCTGGTTTTGGGTTGCTTCTTGGTTGTTGAGGTTATTGGGATTGTTGCTGAGTTGTTTTGGCCACGCTAGGGCCAAGAACAACTCTGAAGCGTTGTTTGACCTGAACTGTGTTTCACCTTTTGGTTTGGGGTTGTCACCCTGTGGTCTTCATCTTCTTCACAAAGCTATGAGCTGTTTGTTTTACTATGGCATGCAGTGGTTGGTCTTTGGACTGTTGAGAGTAGGATTAGAGGCTGGTTTTGCTTGAGAAAACTGGTGTTTGAGGCCACGAGCTTAGCATTTATCCTTTCCTAGCTCCTTGATGGCCTGATAAACCCTACTATGTGGGCTTGGCAGATTGGTGTACATTGTCTATGTGTAAGCCTGCTTGACCCTTATTCCTTGAGGAATCATGCCCAGCTCAAGGGTGGCAGTGTTGCTGAGAGATTGATGAGCACGCTGGCCTATGGTTGGGTGGAACATTGCAGCAATGTAGCTGGTTGCGGGATGAGTTCTTATTAGATGAGTAGTCATGTCCATTTTACTTCTGCAATTATGTTTACCGATTAACGATTGATGAACCTGGGGCATGCTTGAATGAATGTATGTTTTCTTCTACTATGTATATGAAGGATTATGCCTCTTAGTATGTATTATGTTTAATTAAGCTTTTTATTTCAACATTATATGCATGCTCATGTTCATGGGGTTGTTTTCCTGTATGTTTGATGTTAGTAGTGTCCTCTTTGTCGGTCAGAGGGTCGGGGACGTTATAGTGTGGTATCAGAGCCAAAGGTTGCAGCTTGGGCCTAAATGGGCCATGACAGATGGGATAACAGGGGCAGGTTGCCTACTGTCCAGAAGAAACCAGGAAAAGATGGGTGAAGACAAGAAAACTCAGAAAATTTCCAAGTTCCAGAACTATCGGCCCATCAGAGCACTTAGTGGGAAGGCCACCCGGCGGATAGTTGATTCGATGACCGATGTGGCGGAACGCTGTGGAGGAGAAATTTCAGAAAATTTCTAAGTGTTTAGCCATCGGCACATCGGAAGGCTTAGACGGATGGATCGTCGATGCTTAGCCAATTGACTGTCGCTGTTGCAGATGGCTAGACCACTATGCCTCTAATGGATAGAGCCTGCGACCACCGACGACGTAAAGAAAGTTTAAATTTTTTTCTAAGGCCTGAAATTATCGGCCATCGAAAGAAGTTAGTGGTTCATGTGCCCACCGTTGCGGAAGCCTAGAGCACTATCGTTTCAACAAGAAGACGTTCCGAATGTTGATGCCAATCAAGTTATGCTTTAGCCGCTGATCGGAACATATTAACAGATTGGGCCGTTGATCGAAAAAAGATAAAAAATGACGAGCCGTCGTTGCGGCTGTTGATTGAACTATTTCGTTGACGAATAGAAGATAGTTGAACCGATGAACATCGGTAAGAGTTAGTTGAATGGGTTACCTCCATTGTGGCTGCCATGGGGACTAAAACGCCAATGCAACAGTGCTAGTGGTTCCGACTGCCGACAGAAGAAGAAAGTTTTGAAATTTTGTTTAAGTGTTGAAATCATCAGCAGAGATTAATTGATCGAGAACTTGCCGTTGCGGATGGCTAGACCACTAGCTTCTGATGCATAGAGCTTGTGATCGTCAATGCCATGGAATTTTGGAAAATTCAACGAAGTAACGGGACCATCGGTGATCAGCGATGATTAGTTGATCACATTTTTGATGCACAACTAATCATGTTGCCTATGCGGCAAAAGTTGACGGCTATAGTGGAAGGAATTAGTGGAACAAAGCGTCACCGTGGCGGAAGCCTAGTCCACTAACCCTCTGACGGTTATAGATTCCACTTGCCGATGCCGGGGTGGTTGTTAGTTGATGCGGCTATGTATAAGGTAAGATAGCGCTGACAGAGTCGATGGAATATAAAGGAAGCTCCCATCGACCGACAGTTAAATGAATCAGCGAAAGAGAAAAAATTCCAAAATTTTTCTAAGTCATGGAACCATCGGTCATCGACAATGGTTAGTTGATCACATCGTCGATGATCAAAGGATGTGGTTTCCAATGAGCTACGACAGGTAAATTTTGTTGAATGTCCGCCGTTGCAGAGATCGCGAGGACTAACCACCCGACGAGGAATGCATCCGAGCGCCGATGCCGCAGCTTCTAAGGGTTTCAATTGCCGATGGACAAAGAATATTCAAAAAAATTTCTAAGGAACAAGATCATCAAGCATCGAAAAATGATTGAAGATCGGGTTGTCGATGAACAGTGAACTAATCCTTCGATGCATACAGGTTCCTGATGTCGATGTGTTTTAGCCTTCGATTGAAAAAGGATCAAAGATGATGAGCTGCCGTTGTGGCTACAGAATGAAATATTCCATCGATCCTAGTCCTTCCAGTCATCGATGCCAGGGTGTTCGGTGAACATCCGGGATCACTACGGCGACGACAAATGGAAGAGAATTAGGTAATGAAGCAGCCGACACGAAGAAGAATAAAAAGGAAAATTTGCCGAAGTAAAGAAAACATCGAAAAAGTTTAGTAGACTACCCTTCCGATGAATAATTGTTCCAACCACCGATCGAAAAAGTTTAGTTGATCAGACCACCGACCGGAAAAAGTTAGCGGATGGAGAACTGCCGTTGCGGCAGCCATGTGGGATAGCATTCCGATGGTTATAATTTTAGTTTTCGATCAGCGGTAGACTTGTGGCTACAGAAGAGATAGTTTGAATGCGGGCCGCCATTGCACAAAGCTTGACGACTAAACGGTCGATGCGTAGGGCACCGGGTCACTGATGCAGCGGTTAGCCTAGGCTATAGCTGAATAAATTTAGAGCGATAGTCTACTAAGGACCCAATATGGCGGACGAAATTAAACAACAGGTCACCGATCAGAAGCTTAGTCGGTTCGCTCGCGAAAATCATAGTAAGATTTATTTCCGCTGTTGCGGCTGCTCAAGCAACTACGCACCCGATGAACAGTTGATTTGCTCGTCAATACAACGCATAATATTAGTGGTTTGCCACTGAAATCCCAAAAATTCAGTAAAGAAAGGGCCCGATGAACAGTCCTTGACATCGCCGATGCAGATCAGAAGACTAGTCCACTGAGGATCCGAAACGTCGGAAACTTAGTTGGGAAGTGACCTGATAGGGAGAAAGAAAATTGGGTTTTCCTGTGAAATTTTCAGTGGATTCCAGCTAAGTGTTTCAATGAATTTTCATGGAATTTTTTCAGCAGTTTCAGGGCTAAAAGGGAAGAAAATTCCAGGTGGCTAAAATTAACATTTTAGACCAAAATACAGTTGAGTGTTTTTCCTAAATTTAATGAATGTCATCATTTTAGAAGTGGTGTGGTTTTCACACCTGAGGTCAGAATGAAGCATGTGGATAGGCGTCGAAAAGATTATCCAGCAAGGAACGAGGGAGAGTCACCAGAATCTAAGTATGGAGCAGCAAAATGATAGTGATTACTTGAAAGAGAAATGTGTTGCTGTCAATATGGACAAATCCAGGAATTGCATGCCTATAGGTAGCAAGACCATGAAGTCAAACCAGCTGTTGTTTGGAAGAGGAGTTCCATGCAAGGATGTGGGGCTTGAAAAGGGAAGTTTCCTTAAACCCTATCTTGCTGATTATAACTACATTTCATAATTTTTACACATGAAATGTATGAGGATATGCTTTGCATACATAGGATATTGAGGATTATACATTTATAATGAACCACTAATTATAGTTATTGCATTGGTGTTGGCATTAGTGGGAAAACCAACAACAACATGGACTTGGCTGAATATGTTGATGATGCTGACAAATGTGACTAGCAACCCCCTGGAGAAAGGGGTAAGGCAACAAGTCCATAATCAAAAGTTGGTGAGCAACTTCTGCAATCTCCTGCAAAGGACCAACCAAACTGGTAATGCCAAGGGTATAAGTAGGACCCATGAAGGTAAGAGTTTGACTATGACAAATTCCATGGAGTGGTAAAAGTAAGAGACCTCATACCATGTGGATATTTGAATGTTATACTACATTCATATAGAAATGTGTCATGCATGTATATGTTGATTGAGCTTAGTAGCCCAAGGAAAGTAAGTACTAATGATCTTGATTATAGTAATGCATCCTATATGAAGTAGTCATGGTTAGGCCATGGATGGTATGTTGAATACGTAGTATTCCTCAATCAATGCAAGGTAGCATTGAATGGATATGCATTAAAATATTTTATGAATCTTGTAGCTATGCATTGAATGGATGCATATGAAGGGTGTGAGTGACTGATTGCATAAGTGCATTGAGATAAGTGCATGTGATATTATGAATAACTAATGGATGAAATGATGAATTGATGACAATTAAAGAACCATTTCAAAGGCTATTATGAATGCAGGATAGTAAGTGCATGAAGAGGGTAGTCATGATCAATTGGCTACCAGAAATGCTCTATGAAAGAGCAAGGTGGTATGAATGATACGCTTGTGAAGTAAGGGGTATCTAAACATTTCATTTAAATTACATGAATGATGTGACTGTACCCTATGATTTAAAGTATGATAAGGATTGCGTGAAGTAAATGAGTTTTTGTAATATTGATGTGATTAACAACTGGAAATGTTTGAATTTTATAAATTCTAAAAATGCTTCAGTGATTGTTGTAGCAATGGAAAAAGTAATAGGTATCAAGACTTACCAAATGTTTGGTTGATTGAAGTTCAGGTTTCAGGTAGATTGTTTGGGATATGACAAAATGGGTAAGACCATGACAAAGGTCGGAATCTACCATGTGAAAGAGTCAAACCTCATGAGAAGAGTCTCATGGCTATGATAGTAGTTTGTATGCATAATGAGTTGTAAATTTCATATTTGAGAAATTGCTGACAACTACTAATCACTATTGGCTTGCATAGAATTGTGTCAAGAGGACGCATTGTAAGTGGGTGTCCATGTTATGCTAGTAAGAATAAAATCATAATGGATATGATGGTGTTGCTCACAAAAGACCCACAATTGAGGATTACCTCATTGCCGAGCAAATCAATTTCTGTAGTAAACAAATTTGCAATTCCTATTGAATTTAATTACTAATGTCATTTGCTTGGTTATGGACAATCAATTTGGATTGTATTATCAGATAATGATTGACTGTTTGGCTATTTGCTGAATGTGCTAGGGGTACACACTGCAGGAAGATCATGTGTGATGGCTTGCAGGAGCCAAACTTCATGGGAAGGTTTTCCCTTATCTTGAAATGGGTTTCGAGGGAAACTCCATTGGACATTTTGGAAATGTCTCATCTGCACTAGATGTTTGGTAAGAAACATGAGTGAGATGGTATAGATTATGTCGGTAAGACATGTGTGGATATGAAATGTAAGAAGGAATTGGAATGGAAAACCGAGGGTCTGTGAACTCAGAAAAGGGAGCCCCCATTCCTCCTTAAAGAAGGAATACTGCTACAACAAATGGAAAGTTTTCTATGACCCTAGCTAAGAATATGCATGTTAGATTGTTAAAATTGCATATGCAGAACATGTTTTGATTTTATTTCCATTAGGATCGATTGCTTGAGTATGAATAGGGCCTACATGATACACACCGGACAAGGGTGCACACTTTTCCGATGTCAGATCATGGAAGGATTTTTCAATATTGATTACACCCCAGGGAGTGGACGCACTCCTGGTGTCTCAATACTTGATAGTGAATGGTGTCAATTATGGTTACAACTTTATAGCAATAACGCTAATGAATATGCTTATATTGCTTGTATTGTCAGGATAAGCAAATGTAGTTTACAGTGTGGTCTCTTGGGTGATATGGAAAATGGTCGTTTATGGTTGATATAAGGGCATGTGTTGTTGATGATGGTCTGATAAACCCAACGAGGGTTGGCTTGAATGTGCCTGATATATTAATATTTATTTTTGATATAAGTACAGACGATTTTTTGATGGTGTGATAAACCCAACGAGGGTTGGCTTGATTGTGCCTGATATATATATACATATGTTTATTGCCGATATAAGTACAGGCAATTTGTTGATAGTCTGATCCGTATTTATGCGTGAATGAAATGAAATAGCAGATACAGAGTCATAATAATAGACATTTTGCAAAGATAACATAGATACAGTAAACACATATTCTATTAAATGGCAGAAATAGAACAGACTGTAATACAATTGCTAGAATGGTGGTAGCTATCTCTGAGAAGAGATGTGGCTGCTACGCTCCTCTGTGCCAAGTTGAATACAAAATGAGGCCAAAGGGACCTATTTATAATAAGAATGAGGTGAGAACCCCAAAAGTCCAAAACATAACCCTAGAATATGAACCATCATAAAGTTTGCAGCCCCAAGGTGGTAAGTTGAATAGTCAACTTCCCGGGGTCATAACTTTTGCATACGATCTCCGATTTGGGTATTCGATAGCTCGTTGGAAAGGTATTTCTAAGATTTACAACTTTTGGTCATACAAATGCATGATGATGGCTACCATTTGTCCTTGAATCTCCAAAAACCATCGTTTAGGGCCTCAAAACGGCCCCGAAAGTTTAGGACCTAAAAAACTGTAGAAAAATAACTAGGAAATTGCCACAATGGACAATTGTTTTGAGCCAGTGGAATAGGTGGGTGGCCACTGATCTTCATCTGGATCAATCCTCCCTCCTTAGGAAGCAATGGTCTCCATTGCGTCGAATCCCATATCATATCTTGAATTATGTGTTGAGTTGATCTCCTAGTGCGACATTTGCTGAAGTGAAGAGGCTTCCTTTCTTTGACATCCCGAGAAGGCTGTAATTGTTGTATGGATGATTTGTTTCTGTATGAACACCTTGAATGCGTGGCCTTGAATTGTAGAGGTACTCGAATAGATGAGGAAACAATGGCTCTATCTTCTTCTTGTGTCTGATGAGCATAGACACCCTGTGCAGAGGGTGTGGAGGTCTCTATGATCTTATGTTCTCCTTCAGACGCAATTGTGAAGAGGAATAATTTTCTGATGTGGGAGCTTATCTTCCTACCTTGTGAGACTTTGTTAGGTGCAACGGTCTCTAGTATGCGATAGAGTTTTCCTCCCAAAGTAACAATGACACTATCCGGTCGTGACTCATATACAACATGACGCTTCCACATATATGGTTGTCCTAAAAGAACATCATAGAATTCAAGTGGGGCCACATCACACAGTACCTCGTCTTTGAAAGGCTTGATGCCATATGGTAGGAGGCATGGTTGAGTAATGCGGACACCTCGTCCTTGGCTTAGCCAACCGATGATGTAAGGTTGCAGGTGTGGTGTTGTCGGAAGCTCCAATCTCTTGATGACTTCTGCCGAGATCAGTTTCTTTTGGCTTCCATTGTCAACAACAAAATGTAGAGGCATTCCCTTCACCCACATCTGTGAGTGGAATAGGTGCTCCTCTACCTCTGACTCTTCAGGATCTTCTAGTTGAATCTGTGCAGTAGAAACAGTGGCAGTGGGGTCTACATCAATGATCTCCCTCCCATTGTATGTGGCTGTGGCATTGGGTTCAGAATCAGAATCAGGATCTGATTCTGAAGATTTGGTTTCAGCCACTAATGACTGCTTTGAGTGACATTTATCAGTGTTGTGCCAAGGGCTTTTATGAAATTCGCACCACTTACATGTGTCCTTCTTTGTCTTTCCATCCCCCTTCTTTGCTTGTGGCGGGGACTGGTTATTGTTTTCTTTTGTTGTGTTCTGTGGGCTAGGGTTTCCCTTGCCTTGTTTCTGCGGTGGATTCACAGGTCCAGAGTCTCGCTTGTTCTTCTGTTGAAATTTCTCCTCAATTTTGATAGCATATCGATAGGTGGATCCAAGTGAAGAGATGTCAAAGAATTCCATCTCAGTTCAGATGTACCGATGTAGACCACTGTGATATTTCAGAATCAGGTGTCGCTCAGAGTCCTTAATACTCAACTTTGTACGCAAGGTATGAAATTTGTTGGTGTACTCCGACACCGTCTGGTCCCTTTCTTGACGCAAAATGGTCCATTTTGTGTACTGGTCATCATAGTTTCCCACAGGGTAATACCGTTCCCTGACAACATCTATGAAAGAGACTCAAGTGGAATTTGTTTCAAACATTCCAGACTCGTCTAATGAGTTTTGCTCACAATAAGTACCCCACCAATTTTGGACATGGGGGACTGCCTTAAGGAGCGCAAAGGTGATCTTTTCTCTGTCGAAAAAATTGTGGATAGAGAAATACCCTTCTAGAACATTCAACCAATTATCTGGGGCATCTGCATCAATATTGACTTCAAATAAAGGAATATCAAAGTTAACTTGTACCTTAAAGGGATTTGCATCCCCGAACCGACTACTCGTTGAAGATGCACTTGCCGTTGCCGACATTCACCAAAGGATTTGGGTGAAACTATCCATCATCTCGTTCCTCTGTCACTTGAGGGCTTCCTTGAGCAGCGACTTGATAGGATCTCCTGCTCCATCGTCTCTCTTTTCTTCCACCATGGGAGGTCGTTTTGGACGGAGAGAATGATCAAGTGAAACTAGTTCGAGACCAAACTCTCTATACTCGGACCTCGTCGAGGACATGCGCCGAGAAACAATCAAAGAGCATATTGATCTGGTACCACTGATACGGATTTATGCATGAATGAAATGAAATAGCAGATACAGAGTCATAATAATAGAAATTTTGCAAAGATAACATAGATACAGTAAACACATATTCTATTAAATGGCGGAAATAGAACAGACTGTAATACAATTGCTATAATGGTGGTAGCTATCTCTGAGAAGAGATGTGGCTGCTACGCTCCTCTGTGCCAAGTTAAATACAAAATGAGGCCAAAGGGACCTATTTATAATAAGAATGAGGTGAGAACCCAAAATTTCCAAAACGTAACCCTAGAAGATGAACCCTCATAAAGTTTGTGGCCCCAAGGTGGTAAGTTGAACAGTCAACTTCCCGGGGTCATAACTTTTGCATACGATCTTCGATTTGGGCGTTCGATAGATCGTTGGAAAGGTCTGTCTAAGATTTACAAATTTTTGTTAGACAAATGCATGCTGACGGCAAACATTTGGCCCTGAATCTCCAAAAAACATCGTTTAGGGCCTCAAAACAGCCCCAAAAGTTTAGGACCTGAAAAACTGTAAAAAAATAACTAGGAAACTGCCACAATGGACAATTGTTTTGAGCCAGTGGAATAGGTGGGTGGCCCTCGATCTCCATCTGAATCATAGTCTGATAAACCCTATGAGGGTTGGCTTGACTATGCCTGCTATATATATAAAAGGATGTTCTGAAGCAGCCTACGTGCTAACCTAACATCCAAGTCCATAGGCGATCCCAAGGCTTGCAAAGCAAAGCAGGATCCTGTGGACCAACGAGGAAACGCACAATACAGATAAGTATTGGATTATTTTGCAATGTTTTGCTTATAAATATACATGTGTATATGATTTGGTTATGATGTTTTAAACTCTTGTTCTAGAGATAAAACTGATGAGAATAAACTAAACAGGTGAATCTATTCAATGTTTGGATATAGGTATCGCCAGGAGCGAGGACTATGAAAGCATCCTAGGGGTGCATGCGGACATGTGACTGTCCTAAAGAGCTCATAATGAGCGGTGATAAAAAAGGTGCTAGTAAGACTATGAAGGTCCTAGCAGCCGAGACAAGCCATGTGGGGAGGCTCCATGGTTGAGAGGTATGAAATAGACCGGAGACACTAAGTGTCATGACCAAGAGGGATTGTTCCAGCATTCACGGTGAAGTGAAAGAGTCTAAGAGCACAAAAAGCCATAGTGGTGGTGTGGGTTCCAAGATGGAACAAAACAAAGAGGGGAAAAACTCTTGCTGCTCTCTCTTGCCTTTTTATTATATGTGTGTGTGTGTGTGTGTTTATGCATTGTGAAAACAAAAGGTTGTTCAATGCATGTATGACTGAAAATAGAATGTGTGTATTTTCTTAAAGTAAATTGTGGATGTTGGAATGGTTAATTCCCTGCCCAAGAATGGACATGAATGAGCTCATGTGCCTGTTGGGAAGGCATGAAAAATATGAAAGTCTCCTTGATAAGGCTTGGACTGTCATGCCAATTGGGCAATTAAATGACTAATATTAATGCCTATATTATGCTTGGTCTAACAGAATTTCAATGATGCATTTCACAGGTGAGAAAGGTGAAATCCAGTGGTGCACATTGATCATGGCAGCAAACCAAAAGTTGTTGGACTTGAATGGAAGCCTCGTTCAAACGATTGCCAGGACCCAAGAGAATCTTGGAAAGATGCTCAAGATACAGAAAAGGTAGAATGAAATGAACCACCATATTTTGCAAGACTCTATTGGTTTGCAAAGGGAGGTGAAAAGCCTTCTCGAAGCAATCATCAAAGGAAAGGAAGGTGGGTTAATGAGCGGACATTCATCCAAGCGATCCGTTACGAAACAGTCCAGGCATGAAGAATCAAAGGACATTGAGCAAGTAAACATGAAGAAGCCAATGAAATGATGGGAATGTGGAGGACATCATTTACATCGGTACTGTCCCATGAGGGAACATGAAGAGGGTAGCAGCCACAAAGTTCCTAGGCTTTGGGATAAGCCAAGAGCTAAGAACCAGCAAGAGAAGTTCTGGGAAGCTAAGGGGCTTGGTACTGAACATTCAAAGTAGATAATTGAACATGGGACAGGTCTGCAAAATTTTGAAATTTTTATGTGCAAATTGTATATGTATTGGAACACCGAGGACAGTGTTATTCCAAGGGGGAGGGGATTGTAATACCCCGTTTTTGAACCATTTACATTAAAGGGTACATGATGTATATTTTGTAATTAATCATGGTGAGGAGCTAAAGGAAAAAGGCCCACCATCGATTTGGTTGTGTTATGTTTTGGCAATAGGGATCGTTGCTGATGGTATATCGTGCTATCCAGCACATTATAGCTTTGGAATCATGTAAATACGCACATCAATTTAATTAAATCTAGAGCTAGCTATGACAGTGCAACATTAAATGAAAAGGGCATGATTCCCAAGGGTAAGGGGTGGATTTCTAAACCTGGACCCCTGGGGAAAAGCCACGTGTCACCAATCTCTTTTTGTCTCCTTAAACCACCACCTTAGTTTTCTATTGTTAGGAGCGATAGCAATTGGCTGGCAGGAAAACCACCACCATGCTCACACCTGAACCCACTCTCCACAACGTGCCTTCTAGGTAACGGATGGCCTACCCACTATGTGGATCGTGAGTTTGTTCATCTCCTCTCATGTGGGATGAGTTAAAAGGGGTTCCACGTTCCATTATTGGGGTTCTTTTTCGACCTCATCGATTGTTGGTTGGCAAGCATGCTAGCTCTTCCTCTACCCCATGAATTTGATGGCTGCGGCTTGATTCTTTACTCGGATTCACGCAGAGTTTTGTGTCTTTTTTTTTCCCTATTTATCAGACAGGGTACTGTCCTGTTATTTCCATCGTTAAAATTATGGCCGTAATGGAATCCATAGTTCTGGGGGTTGCGTTTTATCTCTCATGTAGAGATTGGAAATCTGGTATTTTCCATTCCCGGTCTGTGTGAGCTTTCACAGCGATTTCAATGGGATTTGTGTGTTGTGGGTTCATAGTTGTATTGGGATGTTGTTTGCCATGATTTGCTTGGCTGTATTTTTTCCCTTTTTACAGTGGTATCGATTGAGGATTGCTATGAGTACCTGTGTTCTTCTCGACTAAGTTCCCCCTGTCCATGTTGTAAGTTCGGTTTCTTTTCTATTGCGGACTGTGGAATGTTGCCATCATTTCATTGTGAGTCATGGCTGTTGATTTACCCTAGTTTTGGGTTGCTTCTTGGTTGCTGAGGTTATTGGGATTGTTGCTGAGTTGTTTTTGCCACTCTAGGGCCAAGAACAACTCTGAAACGTTGTTTGACCTAAACTGTGTTTCACCTTTTGGTTTGGGGTTGTCACCTTGTGGTCTTCATCTTCTTCATAGAGCTGTGAGATATTTGTTTTACTGTGGAATGCAGTGGTTGGTCTTTGGACTATTGAGAGTAGGATTAGAGGCTGGGTTTGCTTGAGAAAACTGGTGTTTGAGGCCACCAGCTTAGCATTTATCCTTTCCTAGCTCCTTGACGGCCTGATAAACCCTACTGTGTGGGCATGGCTGATTGGTGTACCTTGGCTATGTGTAAGTCTGCTTGACCCTTATTCCTTGAGGAATCATGCCCAGCTTGAGGGTGGCAGTGTTGCTGAGAGATTGATGAGCACACTGGCCTATGGTTGGGAGGAATGTTGCAGCGACGTAGCTGGTTGTGGGACGAGTTCTTATCAGATGAGTATTAATGTCCATTTTACTTCTGCAATTATGTTTACCGATTAATGATTGATGAACCTATGGCATGCTTGAATGAATGTATGTTTGCTTCTGCTATGTATATGAAGGATTATGCCTCTTAGTATGTATTATGTTTAATTAAGTTTTTTATTTCAGCATTATATGCTTGTTCATGTTCATGGGGTTGTTTTCCCGTATGTTTGGTGTTAGTAGCATCCTCTTTTCTGGTCAGAGGGTCGGGGACATTACAATTCCAGTGGTATAAATGCTTTAATCAACTGCTTCCATATACGCCACTCTTGAATATGATCTGAGATATGTGTGGCTTTGTCTTGTCAAAATGTCGACAAGAGTTCAGTACCAATGTCATAACATATGGGTAGCTGAAAGTGATTGAGGAAAGTCATGGCAAGGTCATCAAATAAAACGTATGCCCCCCTTGGTAACTCTATATACCATTTCATTGCAGGCCCAGTGAGGGTGTATTGAAATATCCTCAAATAGATTGAATCATCATGTAAGGAATTGGAAGAGCACCAAAGGTGAAAAGCAGTGACATTCTCACTAGGATCTTTTCTAGCTTTACCCTCTAACTTGGGAATGTCTGAAGGAAGCTTGTTAGGGATGGATGGCTAGGCCGAGTCATGAGATACTGCATCGTTCATAAGTCTCTATAATCCAGGTAATTTCAATTTTGCGAAGGAAGGGATCCTAGGTTAAGCCGGTCTATGCCACGCTCGCTGATAGTTTTGGTTCATGTAAGGTTGATTGCTATATATACCATGGCCTTGGCCATAATAACCTCCTCCCATTTGACCCATATAGGGATGCATGGAAGCATTGTGATGTGGGGTACCTTGATTATGCAATGCTACAAATCCATAATTGGAAGAGTAAGCAAATTGTTGATACTCGTACCCATAGGGTTGATAGTTCTATCCATACTACAGTCCATAACATTGTCCATGAGAAACTCCATAAGGTGTTCGATGTGATGTCCCATGAGAATGTCCATAATTAGGGATATGGGGAAATCCTTGAGATGGACCATAAGACAATCCAGAAACAAGGATATGACCTCCCGACACAACAGGAGGTACTTGACTCTGAGATACTACCGTATGAGCAGTCACAGTATGAACATGGCTAGTAGCGATATTCTGGCCTAAAGGACCATGTGAATGAGGGGGAGGAAGGGTTGTCAAAAACACCTTCGAAGGATTAGGGTTCGAGGACGAAGGGACATGTGAAGGAATGTAAGTGGTGTTCCCAATGGTCACTTGTTTCGGTTCTGGTATCTGCATCTGATTACTAACACTAGGTCTAGGATGGACATGTGAGGTTGCTTCCACCACTGGGATGGAAGGTGCAATGTGACTAGTGCTCCCAAATCTCTTCGCATGGAAAGCAATAGATGTGCCCCCAGGTGTAGTGCTAGGTTCAACTTCCAACTTGACATGATGAGCCAGATCAGGTGCAGGGATATCAGACATGCCATAATGAACATGACTAGTGCTTGCGGGTTCATAATGAGTCTCGTCACCTGGTAACAAATATCGGTGACCTGTGAATGAGGGATCATAACCAGACTGTGAAGGTATTTTTGGTGAAGGATCATATATGGGAGTAGGATCTTCATCCCCAACCTCGTGAGGTGGAGAAGACATCTTTGGAATCTCATCCTCATGATCTCCCATAGTGTGTGAATCAAAGTGAGAAGTAGTCTGCCGGGACTGTCTGTTTCTCTCTCCCAAAGGAGGAGGAGACATGGAAGGTAGAAGTCCTGCTAAACGATGAGAACGACAAAGTGCCACCCTCGAATCCACAATGACTCAAAAAATTAAAAGACTCAATCTAATTATGCAAACCCTAGGAAAACTAGCGTGCACAGAGTATACACCTATAAAATGTAAAGCCAAATCGCAAGAAAACAAGGGTAGGATATGTGAGCTCCTGAATGAAACAGGTATGTCTCACCTAGGAGAGGCTTGAGACTCCCATACACAACAAGTAGAGGTTCATAACCAATTATAGTGGCCCTCAGCTTCAACGCATATAGCGACTGTGCTATTCGACCCCTACCTGGCCAGGACACCTACAGAATAACCTCTGCGAAGTACCCCCTCGATAACCTAGGTAAGGAAACTAAGGTCACCTCAATATAATCAATGCTCAAGTGGACAGTTACAGGTGGGATTAACCATATGGGCAGGGTAGCAAATCCCGAAACTCTCGAAAGAGCCCCCATATACGAATACAATTCTGGAAATATCTCCGGTGCTACTCAGTTACAACCAAGGGTCATCCCAATCATAACCGCTCACATTGCGTTGTGCTTAACTCCCTTGTAAGAGGAGCATCCTGAGAACACTAATTATATCAAGGAATTTCACACTCTCACCTGGATAGACACATAAATGTTTCATTTAGTGGTCTTGGAGAATTTACTCACAATGAACTATTTGAAGACCCTAAAACCTAGTCTCATTAGTGCACCCTATAAAAGAAAAGAGTGTAATTCATTTTATTATGCGTTAATTTTAATTGGATTATTACTCAAAGGGTAAATGGTCATGCAACTAATGATGTTATGACGCAACAAGAAGTAAAATGCACACCTAACAATCAATACAAATGCACTACGTCAAATGAAGAACATGGTATGCTACTATGTGAAGTGCAAAATTTTCCTTCAAATGAATATGCAATCATTCCTATATGAAAATATGACTAGTATTCTCCATGCAAACCTAATGCAAGTACCATGCAAATGTAAAATGCAAACAATGCATAATGATGCAACAAGCAAATGTTTTGTATTTTTTGAATTAAATGAGATAAAAAGAAAAAGTATGACTCTACAACCCTCAGACTCTGCAAGCACTACCAGAAAACACCCAAGCAAAGCACCAAGGTAAAAGAGACCTAATGCACTAATCCCAAAACAAAAAATAGAAAATTAAATGAAAAGAACATTTTCAAAAATTTAAATTAAAAAACGTCTCTGGTCAGAAACAGGGGTGTATACAGACTCTAGAAGCATCCAAGAAGACTCGGCAATCATCCAAACTCACCTAGCAACACTTAATCTTCTGCAAAAAGGAAAAAAACAGGGCATATGCGACTGTTTGTTGTAAATCCATGTATAGACGCGGCTATTCTAGGAAAACCTACGTGTACACGCGATTGTGAAGGCAAAACCCGTGTATAGGAAGAAAAAGAGATAAAAAGAAGGCAAACAGACAAGCTGAGACAAAATTTACTCCTATAAGACACTACTGGGCAAACATATCCCTATACCCGACTCAGAAACAGAGAAATTAGAGAAATTCAAGAACATTGAATGATGACAAAACCCCCAAAGGAAACGACTAGGAACTCCCTAGCATGGTCACCAATTTCGCTACGGAGAAAAATTCCTATGGCTTGGGGTGTACCACAACAGACAAAGTAATCGCAGAAATCAGTCCCTTCCCAATATGCAAGAGAAATAAAACATATAACACTAAAGTATCTCGAAACATATTTTATTCCAGATGGTTGATGTAGATCCCTGTTTAGATTTTCTAATCTCGCTTGTGTTAACAATTTGCTCTCTCAACAATCAACAAACAAGACAAGCATGCTATATAATGGTGTTAGACCTACTCTAGCATATATAATCAATAATGTATAAGCAATTAAAAGCATCCATGGATTCAATATTCATTTAAATTCACATCATTGGATAGGAAAAGATATTTCTATTAATATAAATCAAAGATTACATGAATGACAACATCTGTCGGCACGTCTGCGAACTGGAGAAACTAAGTCCTCCACCTGGAACTCCACCACCTCAATCCTCCATCTCTCAATAGCAAGCTCAAAGAAAATGAAAGCTTGGGAATAACAGCAAGTGCTCCAAGGGACAAAGGGATGCATACTCAAGTATAAGCTACGGCAACAATGGACTATATTTTTCTTGCTTTTCAATTCCTCCTCCTTTCAATGTATCCAAAGGGTTCCTTATATAGTGCTTAAATGGGGTAATGGAAGGTCAAATACGAGTGATCTCGAGGCATATGGAAGGCTAGGAGACAAGTGACTTGGATCCACATCAAGGAAAACTCCAAAAATATTTGGCCTTTTGCACACATCCCGATGTATGCGGATTTAAGGGTTATATCCACATGTATACGCGAGAAAGGGTTAAAAAGTCACATATAGAAAATAACATGTGTTTTTAGGGATGATATTAGAAACATCAAAGGAAAAAAATAGTCCATGGGGCCCAAAGAGTCTGTAGAGGGATAGGGAAGGCCATAAATGTGTGATCTACCATGTGTGGTAAAATCAGTTGTAACAAGAAGGTCAACCTGGTGCACCGGATTGGGTGTTCAATCACTCGTCAGATGATACTATGGCAACAGAGTTTAGTCCAACTACTCCTTTTTGGGAAACTTCTTTAGTTCAGGCCATTTCTGAATATGGGACGACTCGACCATCGTATCTTACCCCCGTTCGAGAAACTAAGTTGGGTGAATAATTATTCAGATCATTCCAGGAAACTCTCGATCATTTGTGTAACCTAGGAGAGAATATAAATAAAATAAGCCTTTGTCCTCTACCCAACCATTCATAAATAACCCCACCTAGATACCATTCCCTTTCACAATCACATGTGGATCTTAACTCAGGGTCATCGGCTCAAAACCTGGTTACTCATTATCTAGGTTAGTTCTCCATTCCTACTCCACCCACCCAGAATCCCCCAGTAGTTTCTAACTCCTCGGTAGTTTCCACACCTGGGGGGGAATCCCCATCCCAGGTTGTTTTAACTACTAGGAGAACCGTTTCTAGCATGGGGAAAAACATAGCAGTAGGAAAACCAACAATTAGTACTCCTCCTATGAACACCATAATGGTTATTCTCTCTTCCCTCCTAAGACAACCTTCATGGGTTAAACCCGTCATTAGTCATCCTTCTTGGGGTTATACCTACCCAAGGAATCAACCACCTGCAATCCATCAAGATTATCAACTTGCACCATCAGGGGTTGTTTATCCTTGGATTCCCTACCCCGAAAATTATTATGTCCCATGGGGGAAACATAATTGGTCAAATGTCCCTATGACTGGGGGACCATTTGTGAATACTGCTGGAAGTTTTGGAGGCCCACCTCGAGGACCACCTTTTGGAGGCCCCCCTGGAGGACCACCTTTTGTAGGTCCACCTCCTGGAGACCCACCACCTAGAGGCCCACCACCTGAAGGCCCACCACCTGGAGGCCCACCGCCTAGAGGCCCACCTCCCTTGGGCGACCCACCACCTAGAGGACCCTCAAGCGGATCATTTGAAAACCAACCACCTAATCCAATGATTATGGGAACATCAGCTATCCCCATTTATCAATCTTCTTATGGTCCTATTGATCCACAGATTCCCTATCAGTATTAGTAGTACCCCTAGCCTAATCAACAATTACCATTTATGGCTACTTTAGATATTCTAGATCTGTCCAGATTGATCAATGACCCTATACATCATGATCCCTCATGGACGGTCATACCGGTTAAGTTACCCTATGATATACCCAAATTTGATGGAAAACCACGTGATGACATTTCATTTATGGTGCTCATCTAATTCTTTGATCGATGGTTCAATCCGTCTATGTTTGTTTTAGAGAACTCTCACTAGGGTAGCTTCAAAATGGTATATTGAGCAACCTCAATATTCCTTTTGGGATTTCAACATCTTAGCAATGGATTTCTTAACACGTTTTCAGTTGCCAATACGATATGAAATAGGTACAGACCTTTTGACCTCACTTCGCCAGATGACTTATACTCACATATCCAATCATATACATGAGTGGAGATGATGACATAGGTTGATTAAGTCTCCCATTCCTAATCAGTTACTCGTCGATTGGTTTACTATGTCTTTAATTCCCCCCATTGCTAGGATGTCACCATGGGAGGTAATGTTACCGAGGAGTAGGCCATTAGTCGTGCTTAGTACCTTGACTTGGTCTATTCCCAATCAAGCACTTTGTACAACCTAATTGCTCACGCTCCTCGCCCTACCTCAGATCCTTCATGACATTCAATAGAGCCACCCGTCGATGGAGTTCTTGGTTCAATTCAAACACAATCGATGACCAAATCCTTTAAAAATAAAAACCAACTGACCACACCTGCTAGTCAAACCGTTTCAAACCCCAAAACTACTTCCCCTTTTGTTTCTTCAACTAAAGTGAATGCGGTTCAATCCTCAGAATATTTAGGAGGAAAGAAGAAATGCAAGAATAGATCTAATAAATCTGAGAACCAATATGAAGGTAAATAAAACATAGAACTATGACTTTGACTCTAAAAACAAGAGAAAGGAAAATTTTCCCTCCCTTATATATGGAGGTGACCACTTCACTAAAGAGTGTCCTTGTTGTGAGGAAGTCAGTAAATTTCTTAAAAATACCCCCACCCCAGTAGTCCTTACGTATCCTTTCCCTACCCAACAGCAATTGATTCACCATCAATCCTTGCACGAACCTTCTTCGTCTTCCATAGATGAAGTTAAAATGATGTCAAGTGAAATGGTTGATCTCAATACTTGATCCCAGAGATATGACCCTCCACCAGAGAAGAAGAATGAAAATGTTCCACTAGAAAAAAATTCAGCACCCCATCCTCCTACTAATGATCTTCAAATTCAAAAGCATGTTCTTGATGCAATTCTCCGACCACCTAAGAGTACACTTCGTAAATCTATACTTAATCCTAACACACGTACCGCCCAATACTATAATATATTAAAAGATTTGGCTCAAGCACTGTGCCCTATGTCGACTCTTGAAGTAATTCAAACATGTCCTGCACAGCGAAAGAACTTGCTATCAATTCTTGGAGCACTGGATCCTGAACACAATAACATTATCACCTTCAAACTGGATGATTTTAAATATAGGATCACCCATCAATTGGATTTCCAATTGTCCATGAAAGCTATTGGTAAGATAATCCACTGTATCGTATTGGATGAGGACGCCTCAACTTCAGTCGTGGATTTATCCTATTGGAGAGCTATCGCCTCTCCCGATATCAACCGTTTACCCATGACATTAAAATATTTTGATGTTGTGGTCTTCAATCCAATGGATTACTTCCCTCTCTCCAGGTAGATACGGGGGGGAAATTAGTGTCCATTCATGTTGAAGTTTTCGACGCTCCTTTAGACTACAATCTTCTTCTATGTTGAAACTGGTTCTATGTAATGCAAGTTGTTTCTTCATCCATCTTTTGGGTATTCTAGTTCCCATTCCAAGGGAAGATCACTACCATTGACTAGTTAGATTTTTGTTCACCAGATGTGAATTCCAATACTGCAAACAATGTTCCAATTTTGGCTTCTTCAGCCCCTCAATATTAGAACAATATTTCCCAGCGCTACAGGCATTATAGCATGATTTTCCACACCTGATACATCACACTTTGATCACCTATACATGTCCCTATGCAGACACATTTTATCCCATTTGCTCACTATTACCCTTATTCTCTAGTGGAACCCCTTAAAAGACATTTTTGTATATCTACGTGGGTCACAAGTTTACAACCTGCGTATACGCAGCTTGCACCACTGTCACCCACATACATCACAAATTATGCTCAAAAAATAAAAATATTTTGATTTTTCCTCATCAAGTAATGAATGACTTGATCCTTGGCCTTCCATATGCTGGGAAATGCTTTGATTCAACCCTTCACTTCCCATTGAGGAGATATATATTGAGCTACTATGAAGCATTGAAGGAGGATAAGTTTGGAGGGAAAATATATTATAGTGAAATTGTGCCCCATTCTTATATGCTTGAGTCTGCATCCCTTTGTCCTTGAAGCAACCATTAGTGCTATTTCCCAATATTTTCT
This sequence comes from Pseudotsuga menziesii, assembly GCA_001517045.1. NCBI lineage: Eukaryota > Viridiplantae > Streptophyta > Pinopsida > Pinales > Pinaceae > Pseudotsuga > Pseudotsuga menziesii. The sequence continues at coordinate 258,372 of LPNX010473409.1, forward strand.
TTATATTTCTGAGCTTTCCCTTGTATGGAGGATTGAAGTGGTGGAGGCCTAGGCGGAGGTACTCGGTTTCTCGATTTCGACAAGGTCCTTACAGAGTTTGTCATTTGTATCTCTGTTCATATTAATAGAAATATCCATTTCTCATCCATTACATGTGTAATTATGAATATTTGTATCCATGTATGTAATTACTTTGATTACATGTTGGAATTGAATATGCTAGATTAGACTCTAACACTTTACATATATCATGGTTGTATATTTCTTCGTTGTTGAGCATGAAGTGTAGGTACATGTTTGATTGAAATCTCAATGAGGATCTTCTTTGAACATATGGAATAAGGCAATATTCGTATCCATTAGTCTTAGTTTCATTTATATATTTAGCATGCTTTGAAATGGTTTTATTTCTGATGTCACCCTATCTGTTGTGGTCCACCTCAAGCCATAGGAACTTTTCTCCATAACAGAATTGGAGAATCCACTAGGGAATTCCTTTTTGTTGTGGTTTGGGTGCATGATTTGATTGATTTTCTCTCTGCTTCTATGTGTTTCTGTGTCGTGTTCAGTATTTGGTTGATTAATTGGAAGTCCCTGGAAGTAATTTGGATCTTATCTTGCTTTTTACCACTCTTTCCTTTGTATACGCAGGTCATAGAACTCACAGTATCATGTATACGCGGGATGTAGTAAATACAATCACGTACATATGCTTCTGTTCTTTGAATAATCACATACATCTCCTTACTTTTTTAGGATTTTGATGTGTGGAGGTTTTGGGTGGGTTTTGAGTGTTATTGAGTCTTCCTAGGCTCCTATGCTTCCTGTTGACTACTTCTTTCATGACCAGAGACGTCTTTTGCATTGATTTTTTTCTTTGGAATTGATTCTTGTTATTTATCTCCTTTTTATTATTATTATTGATGCATTTTTATCCTTGGTATCAGTGTCTTTATTTGTTTGTTTTCTGCTTGTTGTAAGGTGTGAGAGTTTTTAGGGTCTTTTTATTGCATTTTCATTTCATTTATAGTCAAAATACAAAAATAATTTTATCTTTGCATGTTTATTGCATTGTGCATATGCATTAATTTGGTACTTGCATTAGGTTTGCTTAGATCAAATAGTGTTCATTATTTCATAAAGGAATGATTGCATTGACATTTGAAAAGGAATGAAATTTTTTGCATTACATTAGTGGCATACCCCATTTTTCATATTTAAAAACAAAGTTGCACTTGGAATTGTTTTTAGGCGTGCATGGTTACTTCATTTCCTGATTCATAACATCACTAGTTGCACATCCATTACCGTTGAGTAATCACAACCATTAAAATCGACACTTAAATTAAAATTTATTACACTTTTTTATTTGATAGAGGTGCACCAACAAGCTTAGGTTGTAGAGTCTTGGAATAGGGTGTCGTGAGTAAATCTTTCCAAGAGTATCAAACAAAACAATTAGGAGTTTGTCCATCTAAGAAGTGAAATGATTGGTATAAATAGTGTTCTTAGGAGGCTCCTCTTATGCGTGATTTAAGCACAAGGAAACACACACATTAGTGGTGGGGATAGCCCCTTTCCACTTCCTGTTGAGTGCCAGAGATATTTCTAGGATCTTATTCGTATTTGGGAGCTTTTGAGGTACCTTTGGTGCTTTTGAGCTTTGGGATTTTTTACCCTTCCCATACGGTAGATCCCTCCTATGAATTTCCTCCTGAGCATTGGTTATGTTCGGGTTACCTTAGTTGCCTTACCTAGATATCGCAGAGCATACTTGTATATGTTATTCTATGAGTGTCCTGGTAAGGTAGGGATCGTACAACACAATCTCTATATGCATTGAAGCTGAAGGTCACTATAAATGGTTATTCATCTATGCGTGTAGTGTATGGGAGTCTCATTCCTATGCTAGGCGATACATACCTAGTGCATTTGGGAGCTCTCTTCTTCTCCTTCTTTGCTTGTTTGCATGTGACTTAGTTTTACCTAGGGGTGTGCCCTTAGTGCACTAGTTTTCTTTAGGGACCGTAATTAGTTGAGTCTTTGTTATTTTGTGGAGTCATTGTGGATCTATTTTCGGCACTTTGCTGATATCAGTGCTTAGAAGGATTATCACCTTGTGACCCTTCTCCTCCTCCTCAAAAGAGGACCAGTTGTTCTAGGAAACCTTTGGTACATTATGACTCACACACAGTTCTCACTATGAGTACTACATATAAGAACCCAGAGTTCCCTCTGTCTCCATCATCTGGAATGGGGGGAGGAATCATATGGATTCCTAGAACTCCAATTTATACTGAGCCTTGTGGGGTTAGTACTTCTCATACTACATGACCCCAGTTGTCAAATTTTGCAGGTGTTCATAGGAAGTTTGCATCAAAGAGGTTGAGTGTTGAGACTCAACCCACTCCCTCTATCACAAGTCTATTTATATTCGGTGTGCTAGATATCACTACTACTATCCCATCACTTGCCACTGGTCCTAGTGCAGACCCTGGTGTTGGAATAGGGGGCATCACAACCCCTTATCTTGCTCATAGGTTTGGGAGTGGTCATATTCCACCCTTAGCTCCATTTATGGGGGGAATTTTACTCCCTTCATCTGATCTTAACACTAGTGTTCACTATCAGGGGGTGATAATGGGTACATAAATGTTGGGGATATGATCTGCATTCCATCCTACGTGCCATCATCCACTGCACTAGTTCCTTTAAATTCATTTCTTATGTTGAACCCTCCTTATGTCCTACATGGTCCCTTGAGAAGTAGTTCTCCATATAACCATGTTTTCCCCTCATTAATTGGTATAGTTGTATCCAAATGGTACATGCATCCTCATGTTTCTGGGGGGGATCTGACTTATCAATCCTATAACTATGTTTATATGGCGCCTCCTTCTCAAGGAATACCCATTTATCAAATCCTTGTGCATCCTTATATGGGCCATATGGGAGGTGGTTATTATTCGACTTGTTAAGACTATGACCCTTATCAGAATCAACCCTATATGAACCAATCCTTTCAAGGGGCATGGAATCCAATGGCACAACCTAGGCTCCCCTTTTTGGCTATATCAAATCTTCATGACCTTTTGAATTTGACCAACGATTCGATATCTCATGATCCAATGTGGTTAGTTGTTCCTGTGAAAATTCCTTCGGACATTCCAAATTTTGAAGGTAAGAATGGTGAGTACCTTGGAGAGCATGTGACTAATTTCCACCTATGGTGCTCTTCGAACTCACTAAACCATGACTATGTTCATTTACAACTGTTTCAATGCACCCTCATGGGTCCTGCCATGAAATGGTATATATAGTTTCCTGGGGGCATGTATCGTACGTAAATGATTTAGCCTTAACTTCTCTCAACCACTTTCAACTTTTGTTACGTTGCGATGCTGGCACAGAGCTCTTGTCGACATTTCGTCAAGATAAATCCACGCATATCTATGATCATATTCAAGAGTGGCGTAGACAAAAGAGGTTTATTAAGGGAAACATTCCACTTAAGTTTCTATTGGAAAGGTTCGTTAAATATTTATTATTGTATATCACGAAGGATGTTTCAACTTCTAGAGTGACTAATGAGGAACATACTATCTTTAGGGATTAGTAGTTGGATTTGATTTACGCTTAGTCTGGGATTCTATATGAGAATATATATATTGTCCCTGACACACCACGATCAAACTTTGACCATAAGTTCAAACCCGGGCCACATGTCGATGGTATTGTTGGCTCCATGAGTACCAAAGTTGTAGACCAGGTTACACATCAAACAATTTTTTTTCTATTAACCAGTCTACAATCAAACAGGCTATGACCTTGTCAACTCCCACCTAGCTGGCGAATGTGCTTTCATTGAATTAGTTTGACTAGAAGGGAAACTAGAAGCCTGAAAGGATTAAAAGAAAGGGAAGAAATAATAAACAAGGTGGGAATATGAAGGAGAATCAGAATGATGACAAGAATGTGGATAATGCTAGGGAGGGACAAGAAACTTAAGTGAAAGTTGAAATTCCCTTGCAAGATTTGTGTGGGATACCACATCACATACTTGTTCCCTCGTATTGAAGATGCCTTGAAGTTCATTGCACAGAGTCTAGTTGTGTTGAACAATCATTTACCTCATAATCAAAATATGGCTTCGAGGACTATGGACATCGGAAGTAGTTTTGGTGGGAAACAAAAACGACCAAAAGCATAAGGTGGCCATGGTTGCATTAGCATTATGTCAACTACTAATGTTGTGACTCACTCAAAAAATTATGGTTCGTCACAACCCAATATGGGTAAGGAGCCTAAACCTCCTGAGATTCCTTTGCAGATAAATAAGTCTGAAGCTATAACTCATATACCCAAGGGATTCCTAAAGCGTTTTGGGCACAATCCTAATTCCCGAGTTGCCCAACATTATTCTATTTGTTGAGGATTTGGGCCAAAATCCTTGTGCAATGTCAGCTCTTGAAGTTCTTTAGACTTGTACTTCGTATAGGATAGCATTGTTGTCTGCTCTTGGGGTGGCTAATACTAATGCCCCACCATAGTTATATTTGAAACTCACAAGGTCCAACCTCACTTGCCTTACCATGTGGCTTTCCAAGTCTATTTGGAGTGTCTAAATAACACCATTAAACATATTATTGTTGATGAAGGCGCTACGATCTTTGTAATGTCTCTGTCTTGTTGGAAATTCCTTGGATCACCCATGTTGTCTAAATATATGACAATGTTGACCGTGTTTGATGGATGTTCATTTTGGCTGCATGGAATTATTCCCTCCCTTCAATTCCAGTTTGGGGGGGAAGACTATTTCGGCTGAAGTTGAGGTGGTTGATGCACCCTTAGACTACAATCTTTTGCTGGGACAAAACTAAATTTATCCTATGAAAGTGATTGTATCGTCCATGTTTAGAGTTGTGTGCTTCACTTTTGAGGATCGAATAATGACAATCGATCAGATGTCATTCGATAATTCTAGTTCGTCTGCATCGTCGAGATCTACCATCCTGACCATTGATAATTCTCATCCAACAACTAAGAATGTTAGTGTCGGAATGGATTTGTCATTGATGGGAACTTTCAATATTTCCACACAAATCCTAGCTATTAGTTCCACTCCTGGTAGTGACTCATCAACATTGAGTTTGGTCCCATTTTGCACTAGGTATTTGGATGGCCCTTGGACTATTCCTTCTCCAAGCAATTCGTATGAAGATGCTAGACCTACTAGGATAGAGATATCGTTTCTATATAAAATACTGCATAGAAATATGCTATCGATCCTGTTGTAGACTAGGGTCCTTCCTCTTCACGGAAGGAACATGAGGATCTTCTTACACATCCTGCTTTGGTGGTTGCATCATCATACTCACATGATTTCCTTGACGGTATTTTTTTTTCCAGATGAAGCAATTATTGAGGCCATCACTGGTCTAGAAAAACCCTTGGAGGAGATGCATAATTGATCTTACTTCCTCCTAGAGCTCAAATGGATCGAGCATGATGAATTTAGCATAACTTTGAGTGAGAATGTTGGTTATCCCATGGTCTCATTAGGCACTCATGGTATATATGCCAAAGGGAACATGGAGAATTTATATCCTACCATTCCTATCAACATTTCTCGAGTTCTTGGTAAAATCAAGAATGTTTACATTGGTGCATATTATTCTACCAATGAAATCAAGATATACAACAAGCTTTTTAAATAATTTTGTGACGTCTTTGCTTGTTTGTATGATGAAATTCCAGGAATTGACCCTCACATTGTTGAACATGAGATCAAAACATATCCTAATGCGAAACATGTTAGACAATGCTTGCATGTGATGAATCCTCGAAAAGCATCTTCCATTAAGAATGAGATAGAGAAGTTGCTCAATGTCAGCTTCATCCATCCGATTCCCTTGACTGAATGGGTATCCAAACCCATTCTGGTCGATAAGAAACAAGGGATTATCGGTGTATGCACTAACTTTAGAGACATGAAAAATGTTTGTCCAAAAGATAATTTACCGACACCATTCATTGATAAGATTTTGGATGAGTGTGCTGGGAGCGAGGCATTATCATTTATGGATGAATTTTTTCAGGGCATAATCAAATCCAGATCAAACATGAGGACAAACATAACACTACATTCATTTTTCCTTGGGCTACCTTTGCGTACCGAAAAATTCCTTTTGGCATTAACAATGCCAGAGCTACTTTTAAGTGGGCCATGACCTTTGATTTCCACGACCTTAAGCATATTATCGAGGTTTATCTAGGTGATTTAGCTACTTACTCTTATTTGAGGGTGGATCATCTAGGTCATTTGCACTTGGTTTTTGAAATATTTTGTCGATATCAAATTCCGTTAAATTCTCAAAAGTGCATCTTTTGTTTGAAAGTGGGTCATTTATTAGGATTTATTGTATTTAAGGAGGGGATTAGGGTTGATCCTATTAAGGTTGAGGAAATATTATGATTGTCTCCTCCACTCACAATTAGACACCTTCAAATTCTCCAAGGGATCACTAACTTCTTGCGTAGATTTGTTGTCAATTTTGCCAATTTGTCCAAGGGGTTTATGCATTTGTTGAATAAGGATTATGCATTCATATGGGATGAGTGATCCCTGGAGTCCTTCGAAACCCTTAAGAAAGACTTGGCATGGCCCCCCATGCTTAATCCACCTGACTATAGCTATGATTTCTTATTATAGCCGTGTATATGTAAGAATGAACATAGAAAATAATACATCAATTATGAAGTTATTTGAACAAGGAAGAGAGAATGACCAACCTATCTCTAAAATATCAAAACAAGAGGTGGTTGTTTAAAATATATAAATTGCAAGCATTATGATACAAATTAGGTGAAGAGCACATATATAGAATCAATTGTAATTTATATTTATTGTAAGCGAGTCATTTAATTCAGATTCTTAATAAGTAAGAAACTTGAAACAATGATTAATGTTAAAAAAAACACAAAATGTGAAAAGTTATATATATACTCTTACATAGATAATGGTATGTAGATGTAAACATGTAGCATGTGATATTTAATGCACATAAGAATAATATTTGGTGGAACAAAAATTCATGTAATTTTTAGCCAATTAATCAACAACATGTGAATAATAACACAACCGCATGAGTAATAATAGCCTATTTAAGTGGAATTATATAAAAATATGAGCTTAACTAATGAATGTCCTCATAAAATTGTATGAAATGATAATGGTATATGGGACTAAGATAATTTCCTTTACAAACTCATGTATGAATGCTCTAGTGGTTAATATAAAGATTAATACAAAGTAACATGTCTACCACAACTGTCAAAGATGAGCTCACAAAAGAGCCCGTGGATCTAAAAGTATGCACTTTGCACAGATAGAATGACATGCATGACATGTGCAAAATCTATAGTATTCACCTAGAAGACTTATATATAAACGTTATAACTTGAAAATAAAATATTAAGGGAAAGCAAATAAGGGTGTAATAGTTACCGAGTAGGAATTATAGATTGCAGAAGTGAAAACCTATAAGAAATTGATTCTTAAACATTTATGTGCCATGTAACACTCTTGATGACAAGGGGGCATGCTCTTCCATAAAAAAGAAGAACCCAAAACCAACATTAACCATGGTGGATCTAAGCGGAGTAGGTAATAAGTAAACGAGGTCAATAGTGGTGATTGTAAAACCGAGAGGAACATATATTCTTTAACAATACTTAATAATATTTAGTAAATATTCTTAGTTGGAGGAAACTGTAGTATGCCAATCCCTTAATGGGTGGTGAACATATAACACAAATCAATATATAGTAATATTTAAAATTGAAGTATAAATTGAACATAATTAATAAGACTTGAAATAAGGAGATAAGGTCATGGATAGTGGGCGGATGAATGAGTTCTACTTTAAAATTAAAAAAAAAAATTAGAGGAGGAGATATTAAAGGAAAACATGTCTTGCATTAACTTGAGTAGATGGAGATTCACTTTCTATGATAATCGTATTTGAGCAATACCTTGGGATTAATAGCAAATTTTGTTTCCCACGTTAAGGGACGGTAATGTGACAAAGCTTAAAAAAGAAAGATATAGAGTCTAGAGATGTCAAGAATCATATGTGTGTGATAAAAAAACTATGAAATATCACAAAGTATATTGTGAGGAAATAAAACCTTAAGTCATGAGGTAGTGTAAATTTTGAATGGACCCTTATACTCAAGTTATTTTGACATAGAGGCAGTAGATAAGCTATATGCGACAACATGGTGTTCCTTGCATAGATGATTGTTTTATAGATGTTTTATTGATAGAAAGCATGAATTTCCTAGGCTATGATATTGATAACAATGACCAAGGAAACTGTGAAGCGACTACATTAAATAATATAGGTACGTGGTGTTTGTTAGAAAAGAGTCGATGGTGATAAGAATCTAAAAATTAGTCATAATAAGAAAATTTCGACCTAATGAAATGTAATATGGGAGACAAGGTCTTCATTTGAATCACGACATATAAAATAATTGCAAAATATGTCAGAATGTTAAGTACTTGCTGATAAAATATATTTGATGAAGCATGATGAAATCAAACCAATTGCATACATAACATCTAGTATGTAATATGACAACACAACCCTTGTGATAAAATAAGTAAACATATATTGTATTGACACCTTGATCACGGGGCCGGTAAGGATAAGGTCTTCTAGTGGGAAGGAATAAATATAGTCCATAAAAAATTTCCCTTAAGATTGTGATAACCATAACTTCGGGAAAAAGTTTATTGAAGGGTGGGTGTATGTAATGCCCCATATTTTGACATTTGGTATTTAAAATTTAATATGAATTAGCTCAACATTTTAATTTCTTATTATCTATTTGACTTAGTTACATTCATTAAGACAATTATTTTATGAACATATGGACAAACACATGGACTCCCTAGATACGTGGAAAGTAAATTGAACTTGTCATTTTGTTTTATTGATGTTGATGAATATGTCATGTCATTTGAACATGCAATCGAATATGGGATATTGATATGTGAATGAAATTTGAGGTGTACTCTGAGATAGAACGAGTACAATATATGTTTCAAACATACTTACATGATTATAGTAAATGTTGTTTTAGTGGCATGGATTAACACTTGAAAGAGTTGAGTATGTTTATACATGAGCTTTATGTGAGTGGTGAACTGACACACATGTTGATTGGCTACGGGATAACCGGATTCTTATAGTGCCAAGGGGCACGAGATGTCTTGGACATGAGGAGGATAATAATAATATATCAATTTTCATGTTGTTTAATTTTGAATATCAATATCTCTATGACTTGTGGGTGAGTGTGAGTTTTGACAAGAACTATGACTTTCCCAAAGTGTTTCTTCAATGACGATACCCCTTAGAACAGTGATGGCAGAGTAGAGTTTATGTAGGGTGTTTTCCCTAGTACTATTAGGGGGGTGGAGGCATTTCCCATTGTTTATCCCATGAAACACAGTGTCGTCGGAGGGTTGTGCTGAGCACGCTCCCCTAGACATGTGAAGACGACTAGTGGGTGCTTGCTTGGGAAGCTTGGTCTATTTGTAGGACTCGACACTTCCGTTTACGGGATTCTATATGTGGTTAGTTCGGTGTAGATGACGCCATAATATATTCTAGCAAAGGATGGGATGGTGAGGTCAAGAGATGAAAGTAGTGGCGATTAGGAAGTTTGAGTATTGATGGGGATGGATGGGACCAATGATGGATTGAATGGTGTTATTCATTAATAAAAATAATTATGATTATATGCTTGATGCTACATTATGCTTATGTAATTCAGTCTTGTTACTTTTGTATGAATTATTATGAATGCGAAATGATGCATTGATTATGTTGGTCTTTTGTATGTTGTTTGCAATCGTATAATAATGATGCATTTAGGAATTAATGTGATTATTAGTACCCATGCTTAAGATGTGTGCGTTGGCCACGTATATGTCAATTCGCGAGTACATTGTTATGATTGGTTGATTGATAAACTATTATAGTATTACTTATGTATGGAAAGTATAAATAACTGTTGATATATATATATAGTATGAGTTTGTTGACTTGTTTATTATAGTTTAGATTTAAATAAACTAATTGGATTATTGAATAATATACATAATTGTATACATGTAATACGACATATATCATAATATAATATAGTATATGGAAATATCTTATTTGGCTTATGTAAGAGAGGATAATGAAAATAAATGAATAGATAGGGTTGCATAAATTTTAGAAAGAAGTTGTCATAGTTTCATTTAATATAGTAGCATGAAAAATGAGACTCTGCAACCATGTTTATTAATATTTTATTTATTTAAATCAAATTGTTATTTATTTGAGAAAATAAACTTATTAGTGTGAATATTATTATATTGGAATTTATTGATGGATAAGGAGGATGAGGAATTTTGGGTTATAAATAGGAGGCTTGAGGTTGGATGAAGGGAGGTTCTTTTTTGGAAGATATTTTGTGAGAGTTTTGGAATGGATTGGGGAATTTTGGGATGTTATGAGGATGAGAAGTTGGAAGTGTTGGAAGAGTTTGGGAACTCTTGGAAGAATATACATAGCTTATTTGTGCATCATTGTTCTATTCTTTGAGGGTCTGGGCATTGAGGTCCAAGAGGCCAGGTGGATGGCTCTTGGGAATAGGGAGACGACTAGAACCCTAGTTGTATGGGAGGTAAAACCATGGTTTCACTTTGGGAAATGAAGATGGGAGAAAGTTAAGGAGAATATGGAATCTTGCTTCAGTTCGGAATTCTTCACCATTTTTATATTGAGGTATTTCTCTTGTTATTTAAATTACTTATAATTTGTTTGCAAATTTTTTATATGTTATTCTATAATTTCCTATATGTTGTTATAAAATGTTTGCATGATGTTAATATTGTTTTGATTACATGATTTAGTTATATTCATGCTTTGTGAATAAGTAATGGAATATTAGTATTTATGGAATTATTTGTTAATGAAGTAAACACCCTTGTTGGGTGTTACGGAAATGGAATGATCAATGTCTTCAAAACATTGTACGCAACCTACAACATGTGTTGAAGATGTATTTTTATTGATTTCAAAGGACCATGCATTGAACCCAAGTGTTATCATTGATGTTAAGAGACATGTGTTGTCATTGATGTCAAAATTGATGTCAAAGGATAAACTGTTGAACCTCTATGCTATCAATGATATCAAAGATAATTGATGAGAATGAAGACTTCCTCACACAAAACTAGTTTGAAGAAATACATATGGAAGAATGTGGAAGTCTAGAAACTAGAAAAGATCCCAAGATGACATAGGTCATATGAGTGCATATAAAAATATAGAATGAAGAACATGAAAAAGGAAGATATGCGCAAATACCTCTTTGGTACAGGACTTATGAAGGAGGGTATGAGATACGAACTTCTATGTAAAATTCCCACAAAGAAAACAATATGTGGAAATTTACTTATGAAGAAAAAAATAAGATATGAACTTGTGTGTAAAATTCCCACAAAGAAAGTGGCATATGTGTGCCAAACCCCAAAAAGTTGAATTGTGATAAGTGGCATGCCGACGTAAATCATAACTTGATCAAGATTCAAACAAGTGGGGGAGTTATTCAAGAATAAAGACCTTCAAAAAGTGGATAGATCTCTTGAGTTAGGAAGAGTACAAATAAGAAAGAGATGGATGTGTTGAAGTAAGATTGTAGAATGAAGAATTGAAAAGCTTTGTTTTCTTGGGGTATCAATGTCTCGTTGATCACAAAAATAATATTTATTCAACGAAGCCTATTCACATAGATCACCAAGAGATTAATAGCAAGAAGAGTAATATATAAAAGGATACACATATTCAGGATGTTCCGAGGTACTACTTAGTAGATGACGAATACCTCTAAATTACATAAGTGACTGAGAAATATAGGAGTGCAGAAAATTCGCAGACATAGTCGCACATCACAGACAAGGAAACTGGTTGGCTTGTCACAGATAATCAGAGGCAAGACATAGATCAAAATAGTTACATCAATTATAGTTTTCATACAAGTATAATATAAACACAACAACATGGTTTTCCTCAATTGGGGAGGAAGTTATAGGGATAAAAGAGTTAATAACCACACAGTAGTTGACCATATTGGGGATGAGAGAAACACTATGAGAACCCACTAGATCTATAGTTTCTTGATAGTTTGATCTAGGATACCATATCATAGATGTTGTTGAGGAGGGTCAGTGATCATTTTAGGACCAGGAGGTGGGAAAAAGGAGGATCATATGTGACGATCATAAAGAGGATTCTAAGTTGTATTAGAAACTCTTGAATCTTCAGGTGAGGTAAATTTCACAACATTGGTCCTCAAAGTGGGTAGAAATGGAAGAGATTTCAAAGGAAGGATCATTTGTTTGGCGGAAGAGAACCCATACTAAAGGTAAAGAACCATGGGCCAAACAAAGAAATGTAACTATGGAAAGTAAAAAATTAACAATAGTGGCAATTTCTTAGGAAAAAAGAGAGTTGTGTGAAAGTAACTGAAAATTGTTTGTGTTAAGGGAGTTGATATATCTCATGCATTTGGGTTGTGCAAGTTGAATAGAGAGGGATTGAATCCCCTTTTAGAGGATGCATAAGCATGTTGTATAGTGAGGGATAAAATCCCTTTTGATTAGAGGCTATGGAATCTTGTTGTACAATGAGGAAGTGAATCCTTTTTGAGAGACTATGGAAGCATTCTATATAGTGAGGGAATGAATCCTTGTTAGGTTGCAAAATTTTGTTGTAAAACGAGGGATAAAATCCATGTTAAGTTGTGTAAGCTTGCTATATAGTAAGGGAACAAATCCCTCTTAGGATATGGAAGTTTGTTGTATATTGAGGAAGAGGATCTCTATCAAGCTACAAAAAGTAAGTAGAAGAAAGTAGTGTATCCCTTGTGCTAGCCACAAAACCTGGTTGCTTGAAAAAAAGAAAATAAATTTCTTCTATAAGTGATGCTTTGATACAATTGATATGCAAACAAGAAACAAAATGCAAACTATATATTCTATTATATCTAGAACTTGTTTGTTACATAAAAAGAGCCTTCTTTTCTAGGTATATTCAAAATGGGGATGGTTAACTTTGATCATATCAACCCCTTTATATAAATAGTTGAAGTTAACTACTCAATACTCTAATGATTGCCTCGCTCTATTATCATCCACTTTTTCAATGTTTCTCTTTTGGTATAACTCTCTAACTCTATGATGATATGTAACATTTAAAAATAACAACAACAATAATAACAAACATATTTGATGCAACCATAAAACTTTTTACATTTAGAAATATGTATTCTATAACTCACTATAAAGGAGATACATAATCTTCATGTATTTTGCACCTCACTATAAAGGAGATACGTAATCTTCATGCCTAAGTTTAAAAAGACACATGACTTAAGTCTACCTAATATAATATTTAAAAGAATTAAAAAAAAAGAGCCACGAGGTGGCAATGCCCCTGACATTGTCATTAGATATTGCTATAAGAGTGAAGCCGTAAAAAGAGGAATTAAAATAAACACACATACAAATGAGTTTAGATGCATAACAAACAAAAAAAGCAATGTAGAAAATTGTTTAAATCTTTCACTTGATAAATTTAGATTGAGAATTATTTTTTATTTATTTACTTTATATAAATTTCATATTTATAATATTGTATACAAATAATCCAAAAAAATGCTTCTATATAATGTGTAAAATAGTTTTAAAATGAGAATATTGTTTTTTAAAACCAGAAAACCGACTAGTGTATGCGTACTGTTCTCCATCTTCTTTATCTAAATCTTCCTCTCCATGTTCTATTTATTTTGGATGAGTCCTATGGATTGAACCTCATTAATTTAGGGGACTTTTGAAATCCAAAGATTTGGATGGAAGAATTGTTCAAAACACAAATGAAGTGGATAGTGTATATGAATACTCATTCCAACAACAAGAGGCACTAGGTGGCTATGTCTTTGACATCAACACTATAGTGTTTTGAAACTTTAGACATATTGACCATTCCTAATAAATTGTTTTGAAACTTAAAAACTATTAATAAAATACAAAAGTTATTTAATTAAAACTTTGAAAATTTATATTTAATTAGAACCATAAACACCATACAACTTAAAAAATCATAACTTTAAATAAATTATATCATTTTAAAATTAAACATTAATTTATTAAATTTAAATTAAAAATATATATACTCAATTATCAAAACCAAAAATCTAGTAAAATATGCTTGGCTAGCTTGAAACAACACTTGGAGTCCATGAACACATTAGCACGTACCTCCTAGGTGCTTGGCCATGTAAACTTGATACACAACACACTTGATATGATGGTCCTTGAAACTTGGGTTGCTCCAAATCCAAAAAAAATAATATAAAATATATATCCATTATTTTAAATACAAATGGCACACTTGATATGAGGGTCCTTGAAACTTGGGTTGCTCCAAATCCAAAAATAATAATATAAAATGGATATCCATTATTTTAAATACAAATCACTTATTTATAGTTACAAGAATTATATAAATATTTCTTAATTAAAATGAATTTTGTAAATTCTATATATAAATCTTCTAACATTAAAAATTACTTCATGGCTATTTATTTATTGAGCTATTAAATAGAAAAAATATACATATATATTTCTACTTTTATGCACGTTCTTAATTAGGTTTTTAATTTATTTGCACTTAATTAGTCTTTTCATTTATTTACAAATAGTATTAGGAATAATAATTATTATATTTTTTATTTTTATTTTTTGAGTTTTCATAATAATAATTTTGAACATATATTCTGCTACATAAGAAAAACAATTACTTGCTTTATAACATAGTTGATATTTTGTGCAGTATATATATTTTCAGAAATATTATGTTCCTACAATTCCTAGTAATTTTTTTCTATTGTAAATTACATTGTATATAACTATTGTTTTTTATTTAAGTGGTATTTTTTATTCAAAAAAATATTTTTCAAATATCTTTCAATCTTTTAAAAGAAAGCATTCTTCTCATATTAATTCTAACATTTGAAAATAATATAAACTAATCATAAGATCGCATCTTATGTTTATAAGTGGAAAAGCACTTATCCTTAAACAATAACAATATTGAGGTCATCCATAAACAATAACCTTTGAATTACATGTGCCTTATCTTGTTCCATAATAAAGATCATAACATGCCAACGAGCATATCATAGAAACTATATATTTATCCAAAAATAAATAATTGTTGTAAATTTCAAAAAAAGAACTTACATCATTACGAACCATCAAAAGAACTAGCTACTACGAACCATCAAAAGAACTAGCTGAATTGGAACATCATAGTGGTTCCTAGCATCAAAATGCAATGTTTAAATTCTAGTAAAATATAATAAAATAAACTATGCTAGTAAAATATAATAATAGCAAGGTGCTCCACGGTGCAAATGTGGGACTAATATGGACCTGTAGTTAGTGAAACAACCTCGAAAGGGGCTGCAACTAGCAATGTGAAGAACTGCAACCTTTGTTTAGCTCTGTTGAGCTCTTGATTGGCCTTGCATCTAGTGCCGAAATTGTGGCTCCCTCCAAGTGGCATCGCCTTAAGCCTTAAGGCTTAGGCTCCTGAACTATTCACCCTACTAGGTTATAAATAACTCATAGCATATCTCTTATGTCACATGAGTCTCACAAGTTCAGCATCTAAACATCGGGATTCTTCGCATGAAATCTAATGCCATATGTTGGCTAAAATGGGCTGTAAAACTAGCTAAATGAAATATAGATGTAGAAATGTAATAAAAGATACATATAATCAATTTTATTCTTATACAAATACAAAGACCAATTTCAATTTTGAACTTAGAAGTTAGAATGCAACGTACCATGTCGTCATGACGATGCCTTTAAATATGCAATGCACTACATAAATTAACTTTCACTATACTCGTGGTTTTCCATGAAACCATGGGTACAATCAAGGCTTCGAGTCGACCCCATTTCACCCAACCTAATCAATTTGGAAAATTAAAAAATATAAGGGAAAGGTGTCACAAACAACGCCAATGTCGACCCCTCAACCTAATCAATTTGGAAAAATAAGAAAATATAAGTGAAGGTGTCACAAAACAATGCCAATGTCGACCCCATCTCACTCAATGTAATCAATTAGGAAAAATAAAAAAATATAAGTGAAGGTGTTACAAACAATGCCAATGTTATACCTGCATGACATTAAAACAAATGGCATGACAGTGTCAATGTTACACCTGCATGACATTAAAACAAATGGCACGACATTGAAACAAATGGCGTGGGGAGAAACTCAGAGTAAGAAATCAATATAAAGAGAGATTATGTACAAATACTCTGCTTTGTTGCTGTTATAGTTGCAATTGCTTCTATTATATTGTATCATTGTCCACAGTAAAACACATGGCCTGGAGATATATAAATGAAGCAGCATATATAACACCTACGAGGCATATGAGACACCATGCAAATATGAGACACCTGGAGATATGAAACACGAAGCATCTAACACCTACGAGGCATATAAAACCCCATGCAGATATGAGACACCATGCTGCATATGAACACAAGCTCAAGTCCTTCCTCATGGAGCAAGTAACTATATCCCCACTCATGCACTAGCATTCCGCTTATAAATCCAATAGCATAATACAATTGCTAACCGGAATTTATCTCACTTTGTTTGGAAGAAAACAACGGGAACATAAGTGCTTACTTTGGGATTTCTGAGTTCTACTCTGCAAAATTATATCAAATGGCAAGCTCATTTGTGGTTCAAGGGTTTGCAGAGATTTCAGGCCTAAGGCCTTCCATTTCTTCCTCCAACAAATTACAGTCTGGCTTCTCCAAGCATCCAGCAGGCAAGCTCAAGTCCCATTTTAAACTAATTTACATAGTACAAATTACAGCTGGGCTTCTCCAAGCATCTAGTAGGTAATATCAAGGTCCATTTTAAACTAGTTTACAGAGTAAACCTCAGTAGTCAGTAAAATATTGTTTCAAGGTCCATTTTAAACTAGTTTAGAGAGTAAACCTTAGTAGTCAATAAAGTGTTGTTTTCCTATAAAAAACCATTTTAAGTCAGTTTAGTTAACATAAAACATTTATTTTCATAATTTTATTATTTTATGCATCCATTGATCCTAATTCTATCAATTTAAAAGCGAATCAACCAAAGAGAAAGAACTTGAAATAATGGAGAATTAATGAGACAGTTAGACGAACTAGAGTTTTCTTAATTAGATCCTATTTCCCTGGAGTTTGTTGAACATTTTTCTATCTTAGTTTTACTTAATATAAACGGATCGAGATACTCTCCGGAGGGTGTGTGTGTGTTTTTCCAAACTGTTCTCTATGCTCTGCTTTCTTTAGTTCGCTGCATACTCTGTTTTCAACTTGGTATCAGAGCAAAACGTTTTGGGGTTTCCTTTGCAAAGAGAGGAGTTTGCCGCTGCTCAGTACAGAGTAGGAAGGGAGCTGTAAGGTAGATGCAGAGCTGTGCTAGAGGGTGCCGCCAGAGCTGTGCATCAAGTTGTGAGGCGTCCTCTGCCAAATTCACCCTGGAATCTGTGTAGAAGAGCCATTGAGGGTGTAAAGTGTAGCCTGGAGGTATAGTGGATTCCGTTTATACTGCTTAGAGGAGCCGTCGAGGAAGCCGTGAATCGTATTTCTTCAAAGGAGTCGCAGAGCTCGAGGAGCAGCTGCTGCGTGTGGAGAGAAAGAGCCGCTGGTGCTCAGGGTTTGCTGTTCTCATTAAGTTAATCGCCCTAGCAGTGTGAACCAATTTCTGCTTTGTTGTGGGAAGCAGAAGCTAGAAGAAGTGGAGCCATGGGTTGCTGGAGCAGTTTGCTGTGAAGAACTCATGTTCTCTATTTTCTGGAGAGTTGTTCAGCTTGTGCATAGAGGAACTCACTATTTGCTCACTTATTACTTCTGTAAAACGTGAGAGGAGGAGATATTTTGTGTGAGCTGAGCTAAGCATTGTACCGCGGAGTTGCTGAAATGTCAAATCCATTGGCAGAGACCTATCTCAATGAGGCCAACAAATTGGATGGCTCGAATTTCATAAACTGGAAATTCAAAATGTAGACCCTGATGGAAGGCTATGCTGTCTGGACAATCACCAATGGATATGAAGCGAAACCTGTAGCAGCTGCGGGAGGAACACCAGCACAAATATAGGATTGGGATAAGCGCGAGAACAAAGCCAAGGTACTCTTACGAATGTCTGTTAAAGATAGTATTATTCCACATATCATAGAAGCTAAAACTTCTGCTAAAACATGGACAACACTTAAACATCTGTATGAAACTAGCAATACGAACCGTCTCCTTTTCTTAAAAACTAAATTGCTAGGCGTTAAGATGGATGCAAATGAGTCTGTTAGTTCATTCTTGGGTCGTATCAAAGAAGTGAAAGATAAACTAGGAGACATAGGAGAATCAGTCTCCAGCATTGATCTCGTAACAATCACATTGAATGGTATGCTAGAGGACTACCATATGTTTATAACAGGTCTCGCAGCAAGGGAGAAACCTCCTACTTTTGAAGAGCTGACTGGTATTTTGCTGCAAGAAGAAGAGAGGCGTGGGAACTTGAAGCCTCAAGATTCAGGTTTGGCATTGTGGTCAAATAGGAGATCTCCAAGAGGGAGATCAGGAGAAAGAGGCAGGTCATCACAGAGTAGAGCTCCTCAAAGACCGAATCAAGGTATGCCATCTAACAGGAATGAGTCAAAAAGTTGTTTTTATTGTGGTCAACCTAGACATCTTATTAAAGACTGTCATAAGAAGAACAATGATGAGGCTAGGAATAGACAACCTAGAAAATATTCAGGTCATTTTGCTGAAGACTCTTCAACACATGATCTAAAACTATTTATGGCTAGAGATGAAATTGATGATGAGATTACTGAAACGCCAAACTTTGACTCAAGCGATCTTAGACTGTTTGTGTCTAATGCTGCTTTATCTGCTGAAATTGATGATATTGATGCTTGGTTTGTTGACTCCGGAGCATCAGTGCATATGACCTGTAATAAGAAGTGGTATACTAACTATAAAGAAACACAGAATGGTGCTAGTATATATCTTGGTGATGACCGTGCATATCAGATCATGGGATACAGAGATATTCCAGTAACATTGCCAAATGGTAGTGTTCGTCACATTCGCAATGTGGTGTATGTGCCAGGGATAATGAAAAATATGATATCTGTGTCTACTATTACAGATCAGAATTTGAAGGTTGAATTCTTCAAAAACTACTGCATAGTGAAGGACTTACTGGACCAATACAAAACTCTTGCAAAGGGAGTCAGAGTAGGAGGCCTATACAAGCTTGATGTTACTACTAAAGAGCATCACGCATTAACTGCTGCAACCATGCCAATAGAGAGTATTTGGCATCAAAGGTATGGCCACATCAATCATCAAGATTTATTGTTATTATTGAAGCATAATATGGTTGAAGGACTTCCCATGTTAAAAAATGTGAACATTACTTGTGAAGGATGTGCATTAGGAAAGATGCATAGAGATGAATTTCCTTCTAATCCTGATAGGAAAAAAAGAGATGTGTTAGATCTTGTGCATACTGATGTTTGCGGGCCTATGTAGACTAGATCCTTAGGAGGTGCATTTTATTTTCTGCTATTTATTGATGATTGCACAAGATACACATGGGTTTACTTTCTTAGAAGAAAGAGTGATGTTTTTGAGTACTTTAAGGAGTTCCGAAACATGGTTGAAAAGCGGACAGAAAAATCCATTAAAATCCTTCGTTCAGATCAAGGGGGAGAGTATAAATCAGGGGACTTCAACAAATATTGCAAAGATAATGGAATAGTACAACAGTTTACAGTACCCAGCACTCCACAACAGAACGGAGTTGCTGAAAGGAAAAATAGAACTCTGGTAGAATGTGTACGCAGTATGATGAAAGGTAAGAATCTTTCAAATACCTTCTAGGGTGAAGCCATAAATACTGCTGTTTACCTAAAGAATAGAAGTCCAACTAGGAGTCTTGATGATATTACTCCTTTTGAAGCTTTGTATGGTTCCAAACCAGTAGTTCAAAATTTGAAAGTTTTTGGGTGTACAGCTTTTGCACATATTCCAAAGAAAAATAGGAAGAAACTGGATGCCAAAGCCATTAAATGTATCTTCATATGTTACTGTTCTCAATTCAAAGCATATAAATTGTTTGATCCTTCTACTCACAAGGTATTTGCAAGTAGAGATGTACTCTTCCATGAATAGGAAACATAAATTTTAGAGAACAACAACCAAAGCCATGAGGAATGGCATAAAGTTCTTAATGAAGGGGTTACACAAGAACAACAAACTGTATTACAGCAACCAAGCACACAGGAACAACAACAACAGCAAGAGGGATTCAGTGATACAAACAGTCCAAGCTCAACTAGTGATGAAGACAAAAGTTTACACAGCGAAGAGGAAGATAAGCTACAACTAAGATCTTCAAGACAGGTTCGAGCTCCTGAAAGGTACAAAGGCTATGCCCTTATGAGTAGCATTTCGAATGTCATAGAACCCATTAGTTTTGATGAAGCCAATGTACATGATGAATGGAGAAATGCAATGGAGGAAGAATATGAATCAATAATGAAAAACAATACCTGGGAATTGACTGAATTGCCTAAACATACAAATCCAATAGGATGCAAATGGATATACAAACCCAAGTTTAAATCAGATGGTAGCATAGACAAATATAAGGCTAGATTGGTGGCAAAGGGATACTCACAAACATAAGGTATTGACTATGCTGAAACATTTGCACCTGTAGCTAAATTGAATACTATCATATTATTAATTGCCTTAGCTACAAAGTATAATTGGAAGTTAAACCAATTAGATGTTAAATCTGCCTTCTTGAATGGTGAGTTAAAAGAGGAGGTGTACCTCACTCATCCTGAAGGGTTTGTGGAAAAAGGGAAAGAACACTTAGTGTGTAAGTTAAAGAAAGCATTGTATGGACTAAAATAGG
Source organism: Pseudotsuga menziesii (assembly GCA_001517045.1). Taxonomy (NCBI): domain Eukaryota; kingdom Viridiplantae; phylum Streptophyta; class Pinopsida; order Pinales; family Pinaceae; genus Pseudotsuga; species Pseudotsuga menziesii. The sequence continues at coordinate 279,509 of LPNX010473409.1, forward strand.
CACCTAGGTCCTGGTATGAGAAGATAGACTCTTTCTTTCTTCAACAGGTATTTCTGAGGAGCAAGAGTGATCCAAATCTATATATCAAATGTGATGAGCAGGGGTATATAGTATTGATTTCTGTATATGTTGATGAATTAATAATTATAGGAAATTCAGAGAATCTGATTGATGAAATCAAGGAACAACTGTCACAAGTTTTTGATATGAAAGATCTGGGTGAGCTTCATTACTGCCTAGGTCTTGAAGTTTGGAGAAATGCAGTCCAAACATTTGTTTGTCAAAGTAAGTATGTCAGAGATGTACTTCAGAGATTTTAAATGGATCAGTGTAAATCATCTACTGTTCCCATGCAGCAGAATGTGAAACTCTCTTGTGATAATGGTTCAAAGGAGGTGAATGATACATTGTACAGACAGATGGTGGGTAGTTTGAATTATATCACCACAACTAGACCTGACATTGCATATTCTGTGAGTGTGCTAAGTCAGTTTATGGCAAAACCTCAAGAAATCCATTGGAATGCAGCAAAGACGGTACTCAGGTATCTAAAAGGAACACTTGACTTTAGTATTAAATATACTCATGCTTCTGTTGTTGAGTTGACAGGTTATTCAGATTCTGATTGGGCTGGGAATCCAGATGATCGAAGATCAACCACTAGATATGCATTTAGCATAGGATCCGAAATTGTTTCATGGAGCAGTAAAAAGCAGCCTAATGTATCTCTGTCCTCTACTGAAGCAGAATACAAGGCCCTGTGTGCAGCGACCTGTGAAGTTGTTTGGCTGAGAATATTTCTTCAAGATGTCGGAGAAGAACAAAATAAACCTACAGTAATCAAATGTGATAATCAAAGTTCAATCAAGTTGGAAAATAATCCGATTTTTCATGCAAGGACAAAGCATGTTGATGCTCAGTATCATTTTGTTAGAGAGAAGCTACAATCCAATGAAATAGATCTCATATATTGTAATACTTGTGAAAATACTGCCGAGATTTTCACAAAGCCTCTCGGAAAGATCAAATTTGAATTGTTTAGGGAAATGTTGGGTGTAGCTGTTAATCCATTCTCCATTAAGGAGAAGACTTGAAATAATGGAGAATTAATGAGACAGTTAGATGAACTAGAGTTTTCTTAATTAGATCCTATTTCCCCGGAGTTTGTTGTAACAGTTTTCTATCTTAGTTTCACTTAATATAAACGGATCGAGACACTCTCTGGAGGGTGTGTGTGTGTTTTTCCAAATTGTTCTTTGTGCTCTGCTTTCTTTAGTTCGCTACATACTCTGTTTTCAACTAAAAAAGAGGAATTCAGAGCAAGAAGAGGAATTCAGAGTAGAATATAATCAACACCCATTAATGTTTGTCATTAGCTAGGATAACCAAAGAATATAATATAATATCAATAAAACTGGAGCATGCTCTGTCATTCTAGAATTCTTCATGCTCAAACTAAGCCTCAATTCAGCCAATTCCCCAGTCGAACGAACGAACTTTGTTGGAAATTTCATTTTTCTGATCTAGATTATGTATTAGATGCAAGGGCTTTTGCCTCTTTCCTCTAAATTTGAACAAGACACGTCAACTTCAGTTTTCTGAGCTTTACTTTCTATAGAATGCAAGGGCTTTCCATTTTTCTGTAAGTTAGAATTAGAGGCGTCAGAGTCATAAGCAATACCTTTGTCATATCCAATTTTCAATCTGCCTGCAATTGGAAACGGACTTGAATGCCCTTCGACTTTCTCTATTTTCTTCAGAGCTTTATCGATCCAGTCCACATTGTTTTTCGTCCTTTTCGTGCCTTTGATGTGTGAAGCTAGGGTTTCTGAAAAGAAAACATTTTGCTGCATCATCTTAAGAACTCTCCAAGACAATTCCTCCTCGGAATCGTTCAAGGTATCTTCAAGGCTACGATTAAGTCCCCGGAGATTTCTCCCATTGTCGTCGCTGCTCTGCTGTTTAAGGAAGGAATCTAAGTCAAATTCATCCGAGGCTGAATCCATAGCCGATCAATATTTTTGCACAGAAACCGTAAGTTTCGTCATTTATTTACTGGATTGCTTGCATTTTTCTAGTTTGCGGTCTCTAAACAAGATTTAGGAGCAGAATTCCGAATTTGAAGCCAAATTTGGTGCCATTTTTCCAAATTTGAACCCTTCGCCTTTACCACCGCCCCTGCAATCCGTCTTCTCTAAGACTCGAAAGGGTGCCCTGTCTCGTGTTAATCCTCTTTATCCTACACGAAAGCCAACTGTAACTTGAATAGAATACATACACATTCTTTACATTTAGAGTTCAAAGGTGGTTTCCAACGTAATTTGAATTTAAAATGAGTTTTAACCGAGTTAAAATAGATTATTTGCCTCAGATTTGCTGTAAACAAGGACCCGATTTCCCATTATTCTTCTCTATTTCATGCATCCACTTACCATTTATTTGGAAAGTAATTTGAATTAAAATGAGTTATTGCTGTAAACAAGGACCCGATTTCCCATTATTCTTCTCTATTTCGTGCATCCACTTACCATTTATTTGGAAAGTAATTTGAATTAAAATGAGTTTTAACCAAGTTAAAATAGATTATTTGCCTCAGAATTGCTGTAAACAAGGACCCGATTTCCCATTATTTTTCTCTATTTTGTGCATCCACTTACCATTTATTTGGAAGATAAAGTCCAAACTGGACGCCTGTCAAAGTTGCTTGCGGTTTTGTGCATCCACTTACCATTTATCTGGAAGATAAAGTCCAAACTAGATGCCTGTCAAAGTTGCTTGCGGGAACCACACATTTTCTTCCATCGTGCCAGTAAACGAAGTGACTGACTGCTTCACTCACTGGCCTTCCTTCCCTCTTCTTAGTCTACAGGTAAAGAGCAAGCAAGCAACTGGTCTTCCTCATCCTTCTAACTCTGTAGCTGAAAAGAAAGCAACCAAACAACGAAGCCAGCGGAACAGAAGAAGAAAATGAATATTGTGTGTGAGAAACAGGAGAGATGGTAATAATTAGTGCTTCATCATCGTGTCACTCCCTTGTATACGGATGACCATCCTTAACAAACATGTATGTTTGGTCCATCCAACGGACCAACAACGAAGTCAATGGTATGGTAATAATCAGTGCTTCATCATCGTGTCACTCCCTTGTATACGGACGACCATCCTTAACTAACATGTACGTTCGGTTCATCTAATGGACCAATAGCGAAGTCAATGGTTGACTTCATTGTTGGTCTGTTGGATGGACCAAACGTACATGTTTTTTAAGCTTAGGCTATACGGACTATGGCATAGAATGGCCCGTCATTGCCTTTTCAATGACATGTGGGTGACTTGAAGTGTGTCGTGGGGGGCCATTATTCTCCCCCATTACGCTGCACATTTCTGGACCATGTTTTAAAGTGCGTGTAATGAATGCTAAGCCTTGTATCCAGCTGTGAATACTAAGCCTTGTATCTAGCGGAAGGGTGCATCCAATTGACACGTCAACATTTTCTTTATTTCTGCTTTCGTCACCTCTAAATGTCCTTCCTTGAAAACATAACAATCTACTTATGAGTATGATAAGATATAATAAATAAGCATGTACATCAAGTTTATTAAAGCTTTACTCTCTATTTTATCTTGCCACAATTTAACATTTTCAATACAATGACGCAACAAATGAATGATGATCTCGGTCAACATTGCATTATGGCAACATAATTACTTTCTCTAGCCAACTTATAGCCATGATTTTTTTCAAAATGTGGTTCACCATTTGTTAGAGGGCTACTCCATGGAAAATTCCAATACCTGATATTCAAACTGAATCAAGGTATGGTCAACTCATCAATCACAACATTTATTACAAAGGGCTTCACAAGAGCATCATGTCACTTACAAGAGTAGAACCTGGGTGGAGAGGGTAACATCATTCCTCCCAACCACCCAAGCTACATCCATTTGACTACTTATTGCCATGATTATGTGCAATAACATGTATATAACTCTCAACACACCCAAGATAACTCTATTTGGTATTAGTACATATTGATGAATTCACATGAAGTAACCATTCTATTATTAGAGTATTTATAGAAGAATGGTTGGTTGGGAATTAAATGTGCATATATTTGAGGTATCACTCGTTCCTTAAGGATTTCCTTAATTAGTGTTGGCTAGTCGGTGAAAATTGAGTATGTTAAAAGGGTCGCACTTGCCTTATCACTTTTCTTTTGTGAAATTATATTTTATCTTTTTATCTTTTCTTTCTTCTTCTAATAAAATTTATGTTATATTTTAATTTCAATAAAAATGTTAACATATGTACCTGGATGCGGGTGTTAGTCAGGGTTAGTGATTATGGATCCATAGATCCACACCATCCCCCAATGTGTGGTTTTTGTTTCACATCGAATTGATGGCTATTTAATCCACCTCAGTCGAATGCCTTTGAATTTAATGCATCGTGTTGTCATAGCTCCGTCTAAGTTGAAAGGTTGTATTGTGGTAATCATGAAATCATGGGAACAATCTACGACTCCCACAGTGGTTTATATCAAGGTTGTTAGTAAGGAACATTTCCATATTATTCTCCTCTATGGTTGTTTCTTTGTTCATGATTTTTCTCTGTGCATGGTATAAATTCCATCTCCAGGTATTTTATTGTGTCAGGACAACATTAGACTTCAGTCGTCTAACTTCGGGGTGCTTGGGTTCTTTTTTGCTAGTCATTGGGCTCCTCCCAACATTTGGTTTCCTCCCTGCAATTCTCAGATCCCTTCAAATTTTCCTCCCGCTGCAAGAATCACAAGAAGGTTGTGTGCAACCCCTCACCGATCAAGCAGGGGTAGAGGTCATTCATTCTGAGCTAGATACAATGAATCCTCTGATGATGGCTATCATAACTCTCTCCTGACTCACTTAATGGATATCATGGATGATTGGGAGGATGATTGGGAGGAAGAATGGTTTTGTAACACCTGGTTGGCCATAGGGAAAGGGTGAGTCACATAAACTACTGGATGGTGAAAAACATGTTTGCTCAGGTTCTTCGCAGGGCCCATCACATAAATGAGGACAATAGTCCCTCCTCTTCTTCTTCCACGGATCCGACTGACTACTATTCTCCCTCTCCGAGTCCTTCGTTTCTTACCAAACCTATGCAGCCCTCGTAAAGCTTTAGAGTACAAGAGCCCCCCTTTGACCCATATAAGACCAACATTGCTTCAACTAGTGGCTGCAAAAAAGGAAGTTAGGTTGCAATGGTAGTTTGGACCTGTCATTGTTCAAAACGATGTAATCACTTCCTATGAAGAAGGCTACATATGGTTCCTCAATATCATAACAATACCAGTGTCCCATAATCGAGGAGAATCCAGAAAATGATGAAGGCACCCACAATTCTAAGTATCCCCCCTTCTTTTTATCATTTAGTTTCTCAATGACAGATATATATGATTTTCATAGTTTTAGTTTTCTTGGTTTTTTGGATATCTTGTCAAGCTCGGATGGCTCCTTTTGATAGACTGTATTTTCTGATAATGTCCTCAGGAATAAGCCATATTGCTATTTTTTTGTTGACCATACATGGAAGGAAAATGTTGATAATTTCAATCTAATTCACCATGCATGGCATAGGTGTCTTAGTTTCTATTGTGACAACTGTCAATCCAAGAACAACCATGCAGGGCTGAGGAACTTCATGAAAATCTTGTGCATGCACTCTTTACTTTTTGTACTATAGTATAATCTTTCTACGAAGCTTACAATCTTTTTTTAACATATGTATATATACGTTTTTACATCTATTATTTATGAAAAGTTGAATATTTTTTTTAACTTTATGTGGAAATTTAAGCAATTCTTCTTCACATTTGTGGATGGTATCCCTACTAAATCATCATTTTGAAACTAATACACTTGAGGGAATTCGAAATTCTTCTTCACATTTGTGGATGGTATCCCTACTAAATTGTCATTATAAACTAATACACCTGAGGAAATTCGAAACCAACTTATACATACTAAAATGGAATTAACCAACTACATAACAATGTTTGCAACAACATATTGAATTAATTACTTAGGTTGTCAAACATTCTTACATGCACTCTTAAAACCTTGGGGCATTTACCTTGAATTTTGAATTAAACATAATATTACAATTTCCAACTAATTTAATATTTACCTCAAGCCATGGTCTATTTATAAGATCCTTATAATTTCAATATTAACATCATTTAAAAAGTAACCAAAATAACGGTACCAAAATGGGATTACCACAATTCATTCTCTTTATTTTATGATTATATAAATTTTAGTTGGAAAACACTTTGGCTTTGCACTCTATACAATATATTATAAACTAGCCTTATGGCCTTCCATAACTCTACAATATAGCCATGCCACATTGCTAATCCTATTATGATTTGTAATAACAATGAAAAAGTCTTACCAAAACTTCATTTGCTCACAAAATCATCCTTAAGGATTTAACATAGTTTACTAATTAAGAATTAAGATCATGTTAGATATATATAACTATGAGAAAAAAATATTTAAATAATACTTCTCATTTCCCTACGACTTCTTTTTTTAAAATGTGGTTCACCATTTGTTATTATTACAAAGGGCTCCACAAGAGCAACATGTCACTTACAAGAGTAGAACCTGGGTGGGGAGGGTAACATTCATTCCTCCCAACCACCCAAGCTACATCCATTTGACATTTCCCTACGACTTCACTAAGCAAGTAAATTTGTTTTCTATTGTGTTAAGAGGTGGTTTTTTAGTCAAGATGAAGTAGATGTGTCATGTCTATAATAATTATGTTGACTAAAAAATAAAAATAATAAAAATTTAATAATACTTCATGGTCCACTTAATCAAATCAACCGTAAAGGGTTTTCTTTGGATGCGAGAGGTACGGGATTTGATACCCCATATCTCCATGTCCTGCTGAGTCTTTTATTTTCCCACGAGGTATATAATAGACGAGGTCACATTTCGAAACTTCGTAGATGCTTATTTACCAAAAAAAAAATCAAACAAAAATAAATTAAAGAAATATATCTATATTAAAACAAATCACATCGAGTAATGTTAATTTATTTTAGGAAATTGCATTCAACATACTATAATGAGAGCTACATGAAAAGTACTTATTGCATTTTATTAATATCTTACAAAAAAATTAGTGTTATGAATATTAAGGAGAAAAGTAAATAATGTTAGTAGTTGATGCTATGAAATATATTCCCATATTAATATTATTAATATGGTTGAGATTATTAAATTTTAATATAATGTATTTAAAAATAATATATGCTTAATAATGTGTGTACTTATATAAATAATATGATATCTATAACTAAGATTACATTAATATATATCTATTAGATTTATCAAGAGACAAAAAACATCTAATTCATGTAATCTCTGGAAGTGTAAACCTTTCTTCAAGTTATGTACTCAAATAGATAGTTAACATTATCCCTCCCTCTAAGTTTAGATGGATCTATGTTGATTTGTTGATTTTACTCTTTGCCTATTTGATAATTTAATTTGTATTAGTTATATGTAACGATTGATGGCTTTGTTTAGCTAAACATTCAAAAATTGTTGTTATAATTAAGAATCCATAATCTAGAAGTAAACATTTTTTGTTGTGTTTTTAACGTGGATATGTAAATAGAGAATCACTTTAATTTTATTTTATTTCTTAAAAAAAACTTTTGGCTTACAACATACTTTAATAAATTATCCTTAAATTAAAAAAAAAAACTTAATCTTTAATACACCTTCACAAATATAATAATTGAATCGTTTCTCTTCCACTAATTTGAATCACTTTAAAGTCACCTGATATTTTTTGTACCTATCTTGCTACTTATTGCGCCGAGAGGCGCATTCTACAGCTCGGTATGAGGTAGAAGTGTAATTCCGTGCTCAACGTGGAGATGACACATGTCACATAAAAAAGTCGGCTTATATA
>LPNX010473432.1:0-170345 GCA_001517045.1 Pseudotsuga menziesii
TCCCTCACCCTTGCTTGCCACCATAGCAATTGATGGAATCATCCACAATATTTTTGAGGAAATTTCAGATAGTAACGCTGGTGTAAAGGTTAAGGATACAATCGTCGATGTAAAGCAGGAAAGCGTCGATATATCCACGGATAAGATTGGAAGCGTGGATATATCCACGGATAAAATTGGAAGCGTCGATATATCCACGGATAAGATTGGAAGCGTCGATATAGCGACGGATCGTTCCTATTACTTCCGATTTGACACAAAAAAGTATGAAACGTGGAAAACCTCCGTGGAAAAATCCGCGCTTTTGTATTAGTGATTCAGCACAACCTTAGCCTCATCATGAGTTAAACAACGTCGTAAAATGAAATCTACCCCACGGTGGTACAAAGTATTGTCCACTATAAGGTAGTTCTTAGAGACGTGATGTAATCGTCGTCGTTCATCTCGCGAGAGGTGAGTAGGGGTCCTTTGTGTTTGCAAATACACTATGATATCCCCATACCATGGGTCAAGTGTTGAGATAAGGAAGATGTGCTCATCCACAAACGTATCTTCGCAACCTAACTCCTCGGTCTCGCTCGGAAAATCTGATATAAGCTCTACAAATATTAAAGATTTCTTCAATTTTGCCGAAACAAACTCGAGACCAAATTCTTGCAAAATGACAATCCATTTATTATACTTTCCCCCAATCATCCTTCGTGTGAGGACGAACTGAAATGGATTGACATGGGCAACGACCAAGGTCTGGCGAAGGAGAATGTAATGTCTCAAACGTTGAACCGCATGTACGGTAGCTAAAGCAAGCTTCTCAACATGAGAATACCAAATCTCTGCGTCAATAAGGTTTCGGCTCAAGTAATATATGACATGCTCCTGGAGCTCCTCATCCTCTTGAACCAATACCATACCAATCGTCTCTAAAGACGCGGCCACATATAATAAGAAATCACGGCTATAATCCGGAGGACTAATCACTGGGGCTGATGCTAGGGCTTGCTTAAGTGCATCAAAGGACTCCTGGGCTCGCTCATCCCATTCAAAGGGAGTATCCTTCTTCAAGAGATGCATGAAACCTCTAGTCAAATTGGAAAAGTTGACAACAAATCTTCGTAGGAAGTTTGCCATGCCTTGCAAACACTGAAGATGACGAATATTTTTCGGGGGAGACAACTGAAGTATTGCCTCAACCTTCAAAGGGTCGACCCTTATACCCTCTTTCGAAACGATGAATCCTACTAAATGACCTGACTTCACGCAAAAGATGCATTTATGAGGATTTAATCAAACTGAATAGTGATGGCATATTTCGAATACCAATCTCAAGTGATAGGGATGACGCATTCTCATACAAGAATGAGCAGCGAGGTCATCCAAAAATACTTCAATAATAGACTTGAGATCGTGGAAAATCAAGGTCATCGCCCACTGAAACGTAGCTCCAGCGTTTTTGAGGCCGAAAGGCATTTTTCGATATGAAAATGTTCCCCAAGGACAAATAAATGCAGTCTTGTGTTGGTCCTCAGGTTTAATCTGGATCTGATTGTACCTGGAAAATCCGTCCATAAAGGAGAACACCTCACTACCCGCACACTCATCCAAAATCTGATCAATAAAGGGTGTGGGGAATTTATCCTTAGGATAGGCACGATTTAAATCACGGAAATCAGTGCATATGTGAATCGCTCCCTACTTATTATCCACCGGAACGGGGTTTGAAACCCACTCCATCAAGGGAACGGGATAGATGAAACCGACTTTCAACAGTTTCTCTATATCTGCCTTAATGGCGGGTGCTTTCCTAGGATTCACGGTGCGTAAACACTGTCGAACATGCTTAGTGTTGTTAAATATTCCTCATTCCAAACACGGTTTACAGCTTCAGTCATTTATAAACCCTCAACATTTACATTCACATAAACTGCTGAAATAAATGATAACTGGAAACACATTGGAATGTTAACTCAACAACAATGGAAAAGAACACAGAAAATCATACACATTTGACACAGATATTTTTGGGCCCTGTCCCTGGAAAAACCCCGAAGGGAAAAGCAGTGAAACAATGATTTGATTATGGCTAATAATTAATCTTACAGTATTCTTGCAACATCTGATTGAGTTCCAATATTCCACACAAGAAACCCTTCCTTGCTTCACGGTACTGCATCCCTTCATCTTCACAACCATCTCCTTCACGATCATCATCTCTCTCACTCCTCTCCTCCACGAGAAGTAAGGATGTCTCACTCACATCCTCTCCTCCATGAGAACAAGAAAGCAAGCCTCTCACACCTCTCCACCCTAAGAAGTGTCTCACTTCTACACAAAGAAGTACTCAAACCCTTCCCCTAGATCTCTTTTTATAATACACTTTAATGATAAAAACCTAACCCTGGATCTCAATGGCCAAGATTAGATCTTGCCTCCCACGATCTAACGATCATGATATAATCTCTCGTTGAGATCACTTAAATCACTTAAGTTACCTAACTTTACATTATAAAGTCATTTTATCATTAAATAAAAAAAGTCACTTTAATTTTATAAACTCACTTTACAAAATTAATATCTAGAGAAACTATATGCATGATAAACACTATGCATAAGCACTGTCTGAGCTACTCTTTTCAACAAGCGTTGGGGGGTAAGTCTTAATATCATGTTCGACAATCCGAGGGTCAATACCTGGCATCTCGTCGTAAGACCAAGCAAAAATATCACAGAATTCCTTAAATAGCTCAGTGTATTCAAGAATTTCAGCTTGGGAACATTCCGCCCCAATATAGACATTTTCAATAGTGCCAGGGTTGCAATAAATGTTGATAGGAATTGTTGACGATATATTCGCCATGTTTCCATCAACCATTAGACCAGGAGAGCTTAACGGAACCATGGACCTACCAACTTTCTTCTTAAGAATCTCCCTATAATCCTCATTCTCCAAACGGTCAAGCAGTGGAAGGAAGTATGATCTATGATGAAGTTCCTCCCATGGTGGCTCAACTCCCGACATAGCCTCAATGATCGCTTCATCTGAAGGAAAAACCATATCAAGGCAATTGTGGGCATGAGAATACTGTACTGCCCATGCCGGCAGCACATAGGGGTCTTCCTCTTCCGTTCGCGAAGAAGAAGAACAAGGCTTTGCAATAGATTTGAGATTATCTTGATAAGCAATCATAACTGGAGGTAAGGGCATGGTTGTCTCGACAGGCTCACTTGAAGTACTTGGCATAGGAAGAATCCAAGGATCTTCCATATGGGTCGTGCGGAAAGACACCGAGGTCGTAGAAGTCGAAGCCTTATCGGAACAAGATCCTATCATGAGGATTGGTGCAGGGAAATTAAAGCTTCCCATGAGGGATGGATACATGCCTACACCCACACTCCCAGTTGTCGGCTGAGAGTGGTTAACGATCGATATTGAAGCTCCCAAAGATGCGGTAACCGACGGATTCTTGAATTCCATTTGATCAATCGTCACAATCTTCCTGTTATGTGGAAAGCAAACAACGCGAAACACAGAAGAAGCAATGGCTTGCATACTATACATCCAATTCCTACCCAGCAGGAGATTATAGTCAAGGGGCGCATCAACCACCTCAACCTCTATCGCAACGGTCTTCCCTCCCAAACAGACCTTAAGAGAAGGAAGGATTCTGTGCGGCCTAAAATATCTCCCATCAAACGAAGTTAACATAGTCGCTGATTTGGACAGCTCAGGAGAACCCAGACCCTTCCAACAGGCCAAAGACATCACAGAAGCCGCAGCACCCTCGTCAATCACCATACACTTGATGACCATATTAAGGCATTCTACATGCACCAAAAGAGACACATATTAGGGTAAGCGAGGCTGCAGTCTTGCGGTTTCAAATTTGATCACCGAGGAAGAATCATCTCCATTCACACCAAGGGTAGAAAGCAACGCCTTCCTTTGTGAAGGACAACTCTGAAGTACCTCCAATGTAGACATCGCACAAGGAGTATGGCCCAAATCCTCGACAATTGAATAATTCTGGGCGGCTCATGCATTTGGATTATGCCCCGAACGCTTAAGAACTCCCTTAGGAATGCGAGGTGAAACCTCAGGTTTATCCGCAGGTTTCTCAATGTGCAAAGGAGACCCTGGTGGATCAGGCTCTTTGTCTGGGCTGGGCTGTGACGAACTATAATCTTTCACACGAGTCACAATTTTCACAGCGCGAACCATGTTAATGCACCCACGAGCACTAGTCTCTGGTGGATCGTTCTCACTGGACTGGTCATGGGACTTCGAGTTCATATTTTGGTTATGCGGTAAAGGGTTCGTTAACACAGCTGGGCCTTGTGCTAAGAATCTCAAAGCTTCATCCATCCGAGGGCACAAGTAAGTGAGGTGATCGTCCTTACATAACTTACAAGGAAACTTAACCTTACGCTTAGCTTGCTTGTCCCCCCCAACATTTCTACCATTCTTGTCATTATTGTTGGCATTATCATTCTTATTCCCACCGATTATTATTCTTACCCTTTCTCCTATTCCGTCTGGGCTGCTGGTTACCCTTCTGGTCCGACGATTGCACAGAAAGTACACTCACCGTTTGGGCGGGTTGAGACGAAGCCGTAGCTTGTCCCAAAGCAGATTGGTTGATTGACAACTGAGCAACTTGTTTTGCAACCGAATCCACAGGTTTCGCACTTGCACAACCCACAATGCCGTCGGCATGTGGTCTAGGTTTGACCTTGGGATCGAAACTAGAACAAGGCGCGTTGGGAATAATCTCATACAACAAACCAGACTGAGCATAGATCAAGTCTAGTTCCCGCGCCCTAAAGATCGCTTGTTCCTCATTCTGCACTCCAGATGTGGAAACATCCTTCGCTATATATGGCAATAATGATTTGAGGAACCACTTGAGAAGGAACTCCGACGGTATAAAGGCTTTAATTAATCTCTTCCGTCTACGCCACTCCTGAATATGATCAGAAATATGGGTGGCTTTATCTTGCCGAAATGTCGACAAGAGTTCAGTACCAACGTCATAGCGCACTGGTAGCTGGAAGTGATTAAGAAAAGTCATCGCAAGGTCATCGAACAAGGTGAAGGCTCCCCTAGGTAACTCTATGTACCATTTTGCAGCAGGCCCTATGAGGGTGCGTTGAAATAGTCTCAAGTGGACTGAGTCCTGATGTAATGAATTCGAAGAGCACCATAGGTGAAACGTAGTAACGTGTTCGCTCGGATCCTCTCCCAGTTTGCCTTCAAACTTAGGTATGTTTGAAGGAAGCTTGGTAGGGACAGTCGGCCAAGCTGGGTCGTGAGCCACAGGATCGTTCGTAAGTCTCGATAAGTTATGAAGATTAAGAGTCACGAGGAAAGGGAGTCTTGGATGATGAGGTCGATGGACCGCTCCCTGGTTCACATAGGTTTGGTTTCCACCATGGCCTTGGCCATAGTGTCCTCCTCCCGTTTGACCCGTATAGGGTGGCGTGGAAGCACCATAATAAGGTGGAACTTGACTAGTAGGAGCTACAAAGCCATAATTAGGAGAGTAGGCAGGTTGTTGATACCCGCCACCATAAGGTGAAGAAACCTGTCCATACTACGCCCCATAATAAGGTCCATAAGTCATTGCTTGCGATGCCCCATGAGACACTCCATAGATAGGAAGATTCATTCCGGAAGTAGGAATATACATACCGGACGTAGGGATATATGCCGCGGAAGTAGTAATCTAACCTCTAGAAGCATGAACATAACCTCATGAAGCAATGGGTGGTATGTAAACTTGAGACACAATTGTTCTAGTAACCGCAGTATGGACCTGACTCGTAGCCATGTGCCGACTCGAAGGACCATGTGAATAAGGTGGAAGATGGGCATTTGAAGAACTAGGAGCCGAGGACGAAGGAATTTGAGCAATAATATACGTGTTACCACCTATTGTCACTCGTCTCGGGTCTGGTATCCTAATGGGATCGCTAACTCTAGACCTAGGAGGAACATAAGCTGTAGCTTCCACCGCTGGGATGGAAGGTGCAATGTGACTAGTACTCCCAAACCTCTCCGAATCCACAATGACTAAAAAAATAGCAAAGACTCTCTATATTACGCAAACCCTAGGCCAACTAGCGTGCACAGAGCAATCACTAATAAAAACTAAATCCAAATGCAAGCAAACAAGGGCTGGATAAGTGAGCTCCCGAATGAAGTAGGTATGTCTCTCCTAGGAGAGGCTTGAGACTCCCATACACAACAAGCGGAGGTACGTAACCAATTATTGTGGCCCTCAGCTTCAACGCATATAGCGACTATGCTGTCCGACCCCAACCTGGCCGAGACACCTGCAAAATAACCTCTACAAGTACCCCCTCGATATCCTAGGTAAGGCCACTAAGGTCACCTCAATATAATCAATGCTCAGGCGGACATTCGCAGGCGGGATTGACCTTATGGGCAGGGTAGCAAAGCCCAAAACTCTTGAAAGAGCACCCAGATATGAATACAATCCTGGAAATATCTCTGGTGATACTCAGTTATGACTAGGGATCATCCCAATTAGTAACCGCTCACACTGCCTCGTGCTTAACTCCCTTTTGAGAGGAGGATCCTGAGAACAATGGTTATACCAAGGATTTCACACACTCACCTGGACAGACACCTAGATGTTGTTGTTTAGTGATCTTGGAGAATTAACTCACAATGAACTATTCCAAGATCCTAAAACCTAAACTTGTTGGTGGACCCTAGAAAAGAAAAGAGTGTAATTCATTTTATTTAGCGTTGATTTTAGTTGGCTTTATTACGCAAAAAGGGATATGACCGTGCAACTAGTGGTGTTATGACGCAACAAGAAGTAAAATGCACACCTAACAATCAATGCAAATGCATTGTGTCCATGAAAACAGGGTATGCTACTACGTGAAATGCACAATTCTTCTTCAAATGACAAATGCAAATTTTCCTATATGAAGTCCTAACTAGTACTCCAAAGCAAATCTAGAACTAGTGCAAGTACAATGCAAAATGCACAATGCAATGCATGATGATAAGCAAATGTTTTTGGATTTTTTGAAAATATAAGAGATGCAAAAAGCAAAAGAATGACTCTAGGACCCTCAGACTCTGCAAGCATACATAAACAACATTCAAGCAAAGCACTCAGGTAAAAGAACTCTAATGCACTAATCTCAAACAAAAAATCGAAGATGCCATGACAAGAACTTTCCTAAAAAAAAATTTAGGCTAAAAAAACGTTTCTAGTCAGAAACAGGGGTCAAAACAGACTCAGGCAGTGCCAAAGGAGACTTAGAAAATATCATAATTCACCCAGCAACCAAATATCTTCCACAAAAAGTCAAAACCAAATGTATACGTGACTGTTCGCAGTAAACCTGCATGTATACGCGGAAATCCCAGAAGAATCCGCGTGTATACGTGACTGTAAATCAAAAACCCGCGTACAGGAAGAAAAAGTGCATAAACTCAAGGCAAACAGACAGGCTGAGACAAACTTCACACCAATCAGACTCTACCAGGCATACATCCCCCCAGACCCGACACAGAAACAAGAGAGACAGAGCAATTCAAACACATTGAATGCCGAGAAATCAACCCCCAAAGGACAACTACTAGGAACTCCCCAGCGGAGTCGCCAATTCTGTTACGGAGAGAAATTCCTATGGCTTGGGGTACCACAACAGACAGCTTGACTCTAGAAATCAATCTCTTCCAATATGCAATAGAAATAAAATGTCTAACACTAAAGGATCGAACCTCGTACCTTATTTCGAACTGTTGAAGTAGATCCCCGTTGAGCTTTCCAACTCCAGCTTGAATTGATATAGTACTTCTCAACAACAAGTAAACAATACAAGCATTCTATATATCATGGTGTTAGATCTATTCTAGCATATATAATCAATAATGTAAAATCATTTGACATATTCCAATAGATACAATATTCATTCAAATACACATTATTGGACAGGAAAAGATAGTTCTTATTAATATAAATCAGAGATTACAAGATAGAGACAACCTCTGACGGCACGTATGTGAACCGGAGAAACTGAATCCCCCACTTGGGCCTCCACCACTTCAATCCTCCATCACTTAGATAGCAAGCTCACTAACAAAAGGCAATCTTGGGAAGAACACAAAAGTACTCCAAGGGACAAAGGGATGCAGACTCGAGCATAAGTTCCAGCAACAATGGACTATAGTTTCGATGCTCTCAATTCTCTCTTATGCCTTCAATGTACCAAGGGGTTCCTTATATAGTTTTTCATATGGGTAATGAAAGGTCGAATCCGTTTGATCTCAAGGCATGTGGAAGGCCAGGAGTCTAATGGGTTGGATCCATGTCAAGGAAAGCTCCAAAAGGATTTGGATTAGGCACACATCCCCATATACGCAGTTATAGGTGTCAAACCCGCATATGTACGCGACTATCGGGTTAAAAGCCTCGTGTATCATTTTTCTTATGTTTGTAGGGATGATCATGGAAACATCAAAGGACAAAAAATGGTCCATGGGGTCCAAGGAGTCTGCAGCGGGACAGGGGAAGGCCATACAATGTGTGATTCACCTGGAGTGGTGAAATCCGCTATAACACCTGCTTATTTTGAGGAGGGGGTATGAGGTTTTCCCCATTTCCTTGGTTTTATTTAGCATTTTTTTTTCATTTAGATTGTATGGGTGACCTTTGTTCTTAGTTTCCAGGGCCCAGGTTGTCCAAAATTTGAATTAAGGGGGGGGATGTTGGGATTATTATTAATCCTCCCTTTGACCACATAGTCTGGTTGTCTATCTTCCTATCTTATGAGGTCTTCATCAGTCCACTAGTGCATGGGGGACATACCTAGGGGACATATGCCACTTACTGCACCTGATTACATGAGTTTAGGCTCCCTAGGGACCAATCCCTATAATTTAGGAACCCACTCCGAGTGCCATCAACAGTCTCCAACAGTATCCAATAGTTGACTCTAGTAGGTATTCAATTAAGCCCAATTATGCTTCGATACCCATCAATTAACTGAGTGTGAACTGTTTTAGTGATATAGAGTTGCATTAGTGAGCTCTAGTGGCGATTTTCCCACACTAAGTTAGCTTCGGAGTCAGTCTAGGTTGGTAGATTCAAATCCTAACTTATGCATTCAAATTCTTCTATATGAATAACCATTGTATTACATATTAATTAGTGATTCATGAATATAATCATATTATTCCAATTTTGTCTCTATGTGTGTACAATTTTTCCATGATTAATTTATCAGTCTATGCTAGATTCTTTTCTCGCTTCTTCAGCCTTCTCTTCTCATTTGAATTCATGTAGGCTGATGATCCTATGCTTCATTGAACTTAACACAAACATGTTTACCTTGTAACTTGTATAAATTGCATTCCCTAACCCTAATCGCATGAGCCAATCCTAGGATAGACTCCTTCATTCTTATGAGGAAATTTTGGTTCTTAAACTCAATTGCATAACCCTTATCTTCCATGAACGAAACTAAAAGCAAATTCTTCCTTAGACATGGAACAAATCAGAAATCAACAAATTCTGAGTTACCTGATTGGAGTTGGAAAGGAATGGTACCAACTATTCCTACTGGATACTTGGCATCATCACCAAGGTCTATTTGAAATCTAGAGTTAGGCTATGTTATCCTTGAAAATAGTTCTCAAGATGATGTCATATGACTGAATGCTCCGTTATCCACATACCACACATTCTTCATTATTGTGCTGGAAGAAAGGTTAGATACCATCAACAAATCCTTCTCAAATTTGGAGGCAAACTCGCTACCTAATTCTGTTGTTGCTTCCCTTTATCCTTTTTCTTCTTTGGACACCATGATGCATAATGACCATTCTTATGACATATGAAGCACTTGATTTTACTCAATTCCTTCCTTGGCTATGAGGTTGAGTCCACACTCTTCATCTTACCCTATATAGGTCCTTTACCTATACCCTTATTTGTTTAACCAATTAGGGCATGGTCATTGTCACCTCCATACCAACTCGCCTTGGAATCCATCCATGTTTACTCTTGTATAAAATAATCCCATGGTATTTCCCAGGAGGTAAGGTTTTCCTGATAACAAACACCTTGGACAATTGTTTCCCATTGAGGTGGGACCCATTCAGTGCCTTGTTGACTAGCTCTTTATCTTCAACCTTCACCTCAACTACTACAAGATGGCCAAGAATTTGTGTGGAATCCATCAGGTAAGTGGTGATGGTGTATGATTTTGGCATATCAATAGATGTGGGTTTGTTAAACAATTCCATATTTTAGTTAATGTTCTTTCTCTGGTAAATGATAACAATGGCATCAGACATATCCTTTGTCGTATTCTTCTCGAATATATGAGGGATCAAATGAAATTTTACAGCATCCATGATCATCTACTTGGACTTCACTTATTTGTTTTTATGAGCTTCCAAAATCTACGTAATTTTTGGCAAAGTCACTGCATCCTTGACAATACTTCAGAGATCATTATCTTTTAATATAAGAGTTACCTTGAATTTTCGTGATAGGAAAATAAAGGTACCATCAAATTTGTCCTTGAACCTAAGGCTAACTGATTCCATCTTTGATCTGTAGGAAAACTCCTACTCTTCTTATCCTCTTAATAAAAGTAGCTTTGATACCATGTAAATTTTCCTAACTTTAGTTAAATGTTATCCTTAAGTTCTTTGATTAATAAACCGATATTTAGTTTGGATAAATGCTAATGTTCACATAGTAGTAATCATGCATATAGCTGGAAAATGAAAAAAAGAAGCATAAACATAGTACAAACACAATTTACTTCTTTAAATCAACTTTTCATTAAAAAATCAAAGCTTGCAAGGAAATATCTATACCTACCAAAAACATGCAGTTTTACAATACATTGACCAAAGCAAAAAAGTATGCATACTCACTAAGTAAATCTACACACTTACCAAGGAAATTAGTCGTAGCTTGCTTCCATGTTGTACAACTGTCTATACGACTGTACCTACACGTTTGTAATGAATTTCGTACATATACATATGACTGTATCCATTTGCTTCTAATGCTTCCTACTTGCTGAAATCTACCTGGTTACTGAATCAGGCTTCTCTTTGACACTCTATCTGTGGTCCTCTAATAGGTTTCTTCACCTTCTGACCAAAATGTCTTCGAGTAAAGAATGAATGGCTTAACTCTCTACCTTTATTTTCCTTTATATTTAATTGAAACCCTAATCTCTCGGTGAGATGTATGGTTGAGATTAGTCTAAATCACTAATTTATCAAAAATACAATTTATTAAACTCAACAACTAAATATAAGACTTTCAATTTCTTAATAAAGTGAATTAAAAAATATATTTGACTTGGAATACTTCTTGCATGTTTGACACTAAACTTGTGCAAAATTTCTCATCCAACATACAAACATCAACAACAAATAGGTCCCACGAGGTTATTTCTGGTTCATTGTCCCATTCCTCATAACCCTCCTCTCACTATCTTTCAATAGTTTTCCACCAATCAAATGTTTCCCCCTCAAGGTGCAAAGTGGAAAAATATTTTTTTGGTTAATCCTCCATAGGATTTGAACATAAATAATGAAAAAACATGTCTATCCATGGAATTAATAAATTTTCTCCAACCATCAATTTGGGATGAAAACCTTCTCGACCAGCCTTTAATTTATGTGGTACCTCCTTGGTTCACTCGATTCCTTGGTGTCTTCTTTTCTATTATGATTTTTTGTAAAATGGTTTTCCTTGTGATCATGATGTCTAGCTTCAAACACTGATAGGTAGTAACATGAAAATACCAAAAAACATTAAAGCCAACAACCACAAGTAAAATTTTAACACGAAAAACCCCAAGAGTATATTTTGTTAGCATATTTATATCACTAACAACACAAGGGAAACAACCAATAGTAGTAGATAGCAACAACACCTAAAAATATTGAACTCTTCAACACATAGAAACTTAAACACCCTTATAATTTATGGATGCCTACTTAGTTCAAATCTAAGGTAGTATAGATAATGTACTTACCCAAAATACTATCTTGAACTACCTGCAATACAACATTCCACAAAAAATCCTTATTTTGATGCTCATGAGTAATTTTATTGCTAATCATTTTATGGGATAGATACACTTTTTTTGTTAACTAACAAAACAATTATTTTTTACTAAAACAAATTCAATTAACTAACAAAACATTACACTAATTGATATAAAACTCCATTAACTAATAAAATATCATTAGGTATTCTAGTTACCCACACATTTTTTTTCCTAATGGATCCATGAGGTACTAATAACTAGTTCTAAATTTGATTATCCTTGAGCATCGTAACAACTGATAAAATGACATTTGCTTACAAAGGAATCATTTGCTTGAGTACTTAAAACTCTCATTTTCCATATCAAAGAACCATTATACCTTGACATTGAGAACTTTTGATGCTTGACATGTTACCCATGTGAAATTGTAGAGCTCATTTTTCATTTTTATGGGCCTTATTATCTCACCAACATAGTAGGATATCTATAGTTATGATTATCAGTTACAAGTTTCAGTCTTAGAAGTCATGCACCTTGTTATCATCTTCCTTGAGCACCTTTCATCATATAGAGGAAAGAGTAAAGGTATGGAGAGGTATGGTTGGCATGATGGAGGATTTATCAAATACATATCCCACCACAAGGGCCATTTGGATGCACTTGACTAATATTTGGGGACATTGTTACATGGATTGTGTTGTCATTTTTTGAATCACATATAAAGTGCTTTGTTCCTAGGTTGAAGCCAAGGCTTGGGATCACATTGATGATTGATTTGAGTAGGAAGGGAGCCTTAGAAAATTACCATGCTAGCATATTTTAGGTCCAAAGTGTGACATAGGGTAAGCAAAGAGGTTAATAAGTATAAAAGGAGAAACACCCTACACAGGAGGGTGTCACTTGGAATTAAGTTTCACTTGGGCCTAGTCTTTGAGATTGAACATGATTTTCAAGGAGGATTCTAGGGCATGTTGAAGACAATAAGGGATGATAAATAACACTAATGGAGGATATATCATTCATCTAAAGGTATATTTCACCTTTTGAGGAATCTAAGAGTAAAGACACATTGATCAAGGCCTTTTGTACAAATATGGGGAAACATATTTTAATGTGGCACAGTTGAGTTGATCAAACACTTAAAGCAAAGGAATTTTGCTAATCAAGATGACAAGTGGAATTATGGAACCATCCTATTCACTCAAAGGGAAAAAGAGTAAACACCCTACTTTGGTGGAGCCCCAAAGCATGACATAAAGCAATAAAAAGAGCCATAGGAGGAACACCCTTGCTTCGAATGGTGCCATGTGGAGATAGAAGCATTAGCAAGGTGAAAAAAAGTCTCTTGATGAGTCTTACACTCGGTGGTTGAAAATTATGGTATTTTGTTGCTTAATTCATGAATGTACCCTTTAAAGGGGGACTTTTTTTTCAAGGGGGAATCTAAAACATGTTAGAGGATCACATTATTTGAGTCACACTAACAAATAATTGGATGAGTGACCACAAGGAGAAGGTGACACTCATCAAATCTTCACTAAATCAAATCCTAAATGCTACTTTAAGAGGAGCACCCTACTTCTAGGGTTTCTAGCTCTTGTTTATTATTATTTTATTCATTACAATTTGGTTTCAAAAGTACAAATAAATGATAACTTCATTAGAGGCATGGTGTTAAGGATGAAATTCCCAAAATAGCATAAAAACATAAAAAACGAGTAAACCCAATTCCTTGAGAATGAAATAAACAAATGAATAATAAGCCTCTTCGAGGGGCCAACCTCCTTTTACAATGTATCAAATGCAAAAGATGAGGTGACATCTAAAACTAGGCCTCCTTGGTACATATAGGAGATAAATGATACACTTACAATTAAGATCCTACACGACCATACAATTATTATTAAGGTCCTAGCTGACCAATAAAAACATATTAATATATTAATACAAATGTAATGTCACAAATATAGGGCTTAACATGCCCATTCCCTTCAAACAAGTGGTGTCTTCAACATTTGATCAATTGTGGATGTTTCTGCATAAAGAACTCATCTTCCCATGCTGCCTATTATTGACAAGTTCTTCCACTTGATGAGGTACTCAATAATTGCTTGAATTTGTAGTTGCTTGATTTGAGTTTCAAGTATTGTTTCAAGTTTTAGTACAATTTTCCCTCTTCATCAATCTATGGTAAAATAGTTTGAACTAGGATCTTGCTGTCAATTACCTTTTTTTATGCAACAAACATGGAAGACTGGGTACATGATGTGAAGATGGAGGAAACTCCATTTTGTAATCCATATTTCTAACCCTTTTCAATTTCTTACTAAGGACCATAGTACTTGGGTGATAATTTATAGTCCTTTTTGTTGTCGTTTGTATGGTTGTAGCTTGAAAAATACCCAATCCCCCACTTCAAATTCCCTTTCTCTACAATTTTGATCTACTTGTTGTCTCATTCTATTTTGTGCTATAGTCAAGTTGTCTTCCAATAGTTGGAGAATCTCTTGTTAGTGCTCTATGTGATCCTCCATTGCTTGAAAGTTATATTTCTCTTTCAAGGATGATGTGATGAATGCATGATGATAGCCATAAAGTGCCATAAATAAAGACATTTTTTATGAAGTATGGAAGAACATGTTGTACACCATTCTTCCAAGAGAAACCACTTGATCCATTTTGTTTGTTTATTAGATGCAAAGCAATAAAGATGCCTTCTAGAAACTTATTCACAATCTTAGTTTTCCCATTAGATAGAGGATGGAAAGAGAAGCCATGAGTCAATTGAGTACCCAAACAAGAAAATATTTGCTTCCAAAAGTTACCAGTGATAATTGGATCTTTATCACTTACAATAATCTTGGGGATTCCATGTAGCTTGTGAACTATTTCCATGAATACTGTAGCTATTGTACTTTCTTTAAAAGGATGATAAATAGAGAAAAAATGGGCATAATTTGTGAGTTGATCCACCACTACCATGATGACATTGTTTCCTTTGAACTTTGGTATATCTATGATAAATCCATTGAAATATCTTTCCAATGCTAACTTGGTATGGATTATGGTTGTATAAGACTTGGTGTCTTTATTGTCTCTTCCTTATTCTTTTGGAAAACCAAACATTTTTCCACAAAATTTTGGGCATCAATTTTAATACCTTCCAAAAAAAATGCTTCTTGATCCTATGGTATGTTTTAAAGAACCTTGAATGACCTTCTATAAAGTGTGCAATTCCAAAATGACCTTTTATTTAAGTTGTGGATTCTTACATAAATATAGGTGATCCCAATACCATAACAAATCATTCTCCCACACAAATTTATTTAATGCACTAGGGTCCCCTTGAAGTTAATTATCTTGCATGCCTTTTGATCCTGCTTCTTCCAACAAATTAGATTATATAAGGGAAATAACACAAAGTAATACCTCTGCGTCTTCTTCTTTCCTTGAAAGTGCATCTTCCACCACATTTTGTTTTCCCTTTTTGTAGGTAATTACAAAGTCATAACGTAACTCATTTTTGTAACCCATTTTTGTTGCTTTTCTGAAAATAATCGTTGTTCCAAGAAGTAGCTAAGACTAATGATGTTATGTTCTTACCTTGAAGTGTCTTCCTATTAGGTAAGGGAACCATTCTTAATTGCATGTAGTATGGGCAACATTTTCTTTTCATAAATTTATTTGAGTAAATTATTTCTTTTAAGCTGACAACTTTCAAAGGTAGAGGACTTTCCTTCTTGCATTAAAACTTCCCCAATGTCATGCCCCGAGTTATCGCATTCCATAATAAAGTTCTTTGTAAAGTGAAGGTGTGGCTAATAGATGAGTTGTACACACAACCCCTTTAAGTTTTTCAGAATATTTGGCTGCTTCTTGAGTCCAAGAAAATGCGTCTTTTTTCAATAACATTGTTAGAGGTGTTTCTATTTGATCATAATTCTTGATGAACTTGTGGTAATAGTCTATTAATTTTAAGAATCCAGTAAGATTCTTCAAGGTTTTGGAGATTGGCCATTCCATCATAATTTTAATTTTGTAGAAATCCACTTTAATGCCTTCATGAGATACAATATGACCCAAATATCCCACTTCCTGAACACCATAGGCGCACTTAGAAGGCTTAGCATATATATTTTTGTCTTCCAGTGAGTTTTAAGACCATGTCAACATGCCGTACATTCTCTTCCCAATATTCACTATAGATTAGTATATCATCAAAAAATATTAACACAATTTTTCTAAGGAATGGTTTAAAATAAGAATTCATCAAGCTTTGAAATGTGGAAGGTGCATTGGTAAGGCCAAATTCCATCACCACAAATTTAAAATGACCTTGATGTATTCTAAATGTTATTTTTGGAATGTCTTCTTGGCTCATTTTGATTTGATGATATCTAGAACACAAATATAACTTAGTAAAGAAAATTGCTCCATGTAATTCATATAATAATTCATTAATGTCATAAATAAGAAACTTATATTTAATGGCCATCTTATTGAGTTCTCTATAATCTAAACACATACACCATGAACCTTCCTTTTTGAAAACCATCAGTGCTGGTGTAGAGAAAACATCTAACATTTTGTAGAACCATCTATTTTGATTGCAATCATTGAATTGTCCAATAAATACTCCCCCATAGTAAGCTTAATACTATGGCACTGCCCCAAAAAATTTATGGTATCTCCATATACAATCATGACTTGAAACTCTGGTGATAGATATATAAAGCAATTGAGAAGTTAGGCTAATTTGCATTAATAAAGTTATGGGTACTTCCATAATCAATCAATACTATAATATTTTTCTATTTGATATATCCTTCTATCTTGAGAATTTAAGAGTGCTAATGCCAACTAATGCATGGCAAGGTATGGTTGGAGTAGTATCTTCTAGTTCTACAACTTGAGACTGTTCCAGTTCTCGATCTTCTTTTTTTTCACAATCTATGTGGAATAATTTCTTCTCATTGTACTTATGCCCCTCACTGTACTTTCTATCACAATTAAAACATAGTCCATTTGCTCTTTTTTTTCCGCCACTTATTGAGGCATCAACCTTGTAGGATGAGTGAGAATACAGAAGGGAGCATTTCCTTCTCTATAGGTGTTAGAGCCAATCCTTCTAGTAGCCATATTTTTACTCTTCACTTTCCTTGCCAAAAGTAAAAGTGTTTTCCAATGATTTAGGTTAGAAGATACATACCTCATGCCGAATGCCCTCTTTTACAGTGCCCATAAAAAAATCCAAAAAATTATCCTCTAAAATGGTATTCACTCTAAGAATCAACTTTTGAAAGTGCTTAATGTGCTCTATAACTGGACCTCTTTGCTGATATTTATCAATGGGATAAAGAAGGTATTTCTCTTCACATCCCCATAATGTGCCATCAATTCATCAACAAATATGGACCAAGAAGCAAAAGAGTTCTTTTTACGATAAAAAAATTGTAATTAGAATCAAACTAGTGATTGAACTAACTCACCACAAGAACTGGAGCCAAATAAAAAATGGAGAAAAAAAAAGATCACAAATTTGGTCGATCAAATTATACATAAAAAATCAAATTTTGAAAAATAATAATATTCATGCGCATGCATGAGAATTCAAACCATTATACACAAAAATCCAAAGTTTCTTATGTATATAGAAATTAAGACTACATACAACCAAAATAACATCAAGTGTAATCCGTATTTGAACCAAAGTACACCAATAAATAGGCTATAAACTAGGGATTCTTCAAAAACTAGTTTTGAGGTCACCAACATCAATCTGAACAATCAACACTACCAACATCAAGGTTCATACATGTTGTGCAATATCACTAGTAAATACCCCCCTAGTATGAAAAGTATTTAGTGTTAGTTGAGTTCCTGCTTCCCCAATGGTTTGGCTTGCTATAATACCTACTGCTCCTCCCAATCCGATCAAGTGATTGAGTAGTACTCCGGCCATAACAAAATTGACAAAACCAAGATATACCCTTGAAAGTAAAGGGGTTAAACATATATATATTGGTTGTTAAGGGTTTATTAATTAATTGAGAGGGGTTTATGTGCTTAATTAAATGCCAATCTCATACCCTCATACATGATATAATCAGATGGAAACATTGCAATCCTGAAATCTTGAAAACTGTTAAAGCCTATTGAATTTTGAATTTGATACAAATTCTACTTTTTGCATTTGAAGTCCGATAAGGTTGGTACCACTCTCAAATATCTTGAACCAATTAATGGTTATATTAAAAATTTAAGTAAAATGATAGAAAACGAAAGATAAGAAGAATGCCACTTTTACTTTAAGAATTTAATGTTACCATTTAATATTTTTGATGATTACTATGTCTAGAATTTACCTTCTTTTTTTTTCTTTTTAAGTTTTGTGATTTGAACCTTTGCATATGGATCCTTACCAAATTGGTTGGTTCTGTGCAAAACTGACCGATTTTGAGAAAGAGGATTGGTTATGTATGGAACAGATTGGTTTTGTACTAGAACCAACCGATTTTGTATAGAACTGGCATTTTCTGGTTTGAGGCATTGGTTTATATCGGAAAACCTTTTGAAACAGTTGGACCGACCGGTTTTTCCAAAACCGGTTTAGTTCCGATAACATTGGATCATAAAGCTATGGGTACCATACAAATTGATCAGGTCCTAGACACAATGATGCAATAGTTACCTTTGTAAAGTTGGCACTTTGTGTAGATGAAAGAATTGCTCTATTTGTAATGTCTATGTTATGAGATCATTACCAATTTTTTTCTATCCTGGGAATGAAGTAGTTCCTTGGTCCCAAGTTGAACCAACGATTATGTGGATCTTGGATTAATGAGTGAATAAGTGTATGGGACTCAAATCTCTTGTTCTCTAAGTGTGATAAAGTTTTCTCTCAACGTGACAAGGACTCCACCATCTTGTTCTCCTTATCCTCTTCTCGAGGAGTTTACTTTTGGGTATATAGGTTTCTTATATCTTCTAAAAGTTATTTCTTCATCTTTTCAATGTTATTATTGAATTATTTCTTAGCTACCATATGCATTATGTCCAACTTTCTTAGCATTGTAGCCCCAATGTTCTCTACTCTTTCACTAATTTTGGACAATTCAAATTCCAAATCATCATGATCTTCTTGTGTTACTAGTGGTTGGGCCTTCAAGAGGTTTAGCAGGTGTAGAATTTTTTGCACCACTTCTTTCCACGTGCCCACTAATATTTAATGGAGTTATTCTCTAGTTTTTATTATCTATAGCACCTTTTGAATCACCTTAAACAATTCTTTCAACTAGAAGTTTTGGAAATTTCAAGTTAACATATCTTTGAAACCCTAGTTTGAATATTGTTTTGCTAACCAACCTTTTTCCTGAAGGGTCCATGAAATTTTGGCCCTCCTAATTCTGATAATTTGGTCTGTAATAACTTGATATGTCTTCTGTGCAATGTCACATGCTTGATCAAATTCTAATGTGCCAAGAGAAAGTTATAGTAACTTTCCCAAAACTTCTTGTTTTTGTTTCTTTTAAGAGAACAAACTTGTACGAATTTCCATGTGTCTTATTTTCTTGTTATGCTTTTGAAATTTTTACCACAAGCACTTTTATTTGTCTTCTTTTCAATACAATAGGTGGTACTCAATTTGGAGCTCGCAAGCTTCAAATATAACAATTTTACCCAGAACACCTATTTGAAACTAATTTTTGAACTAGTAAAAAACCCTAACTTGCATAAATTGTAACTTTGAACTTATAGCAAACTAGGACCTAAATTTTTTACCACATGTACTTCACTATGTCTCCTAAGGCATCTCAAAATTTCACAATTTGAAATATTCCCAAAAAGAAGTTATAGTGAAAATGACTCTGATACCAAATGTTAAGGACCAAATTCCCAAAATAGAATATAAATTGAGAGAAAGAGTACCAACGCCTTGAGGATGAAATAAGTCGGGGAATAAGAAGTCTCTTCAAGGGCACAAGATGTGATGGTTTCTAAAATTGTCTCATTGATATATATAGGAGATAAAATGTACACTTACGATTGAGGTAATACCCGACAATACAATTACAATTAAGGTCTTAGCTGACCACTAAAGGCAATATTAATATAATAATAGAAATGCAACATCACAAATCTAAGGCTTAACACATGGTTGGAAAATTGAGATTTCCTCTCCAAGCACTTAGTTGAACATCTTTGGGAGGACTTGAAGAAGGATGATTAAGATGCTTGCAAGAAATGTCACTGTTTGTTATTAGAATAGCTTTTGTAAAAGGGAAATTTCATCAAAAAAGAATATTTTAGGGTTAAGGTTTGAAACCCTCTAATCCTTGATGAACCTTGAATTATTGAAGGATCTTGCTACTGTTATTTCTTTATTTCTATTGTTTGGAGAAGTTGTTGCTGCCTTCTTTATTTATTGATTGCATGCTATTGTTTGCTGTAATTTCATGGATTTTATGGTGAAACTTGTTTAAGGGCTCTCACTTTATTCTTGCATATTGATATGGAAATATGTTTTGGACTAATTATGGCACATCTATGATAGGCTTAATTAAATCTTCTCTATCATATTCAAGCCCTATTGTTCTTTGATCTTAACTCCATAACCCAACTAGATAGACACTAATCTTGGTAAAATCCACCATCCTTTGTACTTTAAGTAAAACCTAAAAACATTTCTTTCTGAGGGTTTCCTCCCTTGTGTTGGAAAAGAAACATCCTACAGTGAGAAATAGTTGTTGTGGTGATGATGGGAAACCCTCCTATGTGCCCCTAGGGTTTCACTTTTTTAAAGGACTTTGTAGCACACTTCAAGTTTTGGGAGGCAACACTACGTATTAAATAAAGGGAAGATGGCAAATGCACTCTCTCTTGGAAGTATCCGCCTTGTTTACTTTTGAGATCATGTCAAGTATGGAAGATCTACATACCCTATTGAGATTTACGAAGCAAATCCTTGTTAGGGTTGCCTCAACAAAACAATCAACTCTTTCATCAAACATCTTCTCTCCATAAATGTCAAAACAAAGTGTAAATATGTTATGTACATGATTCACACCATGATATCATGAACACAAAAGCACTTTTATTCACACCAACGACATCTGCTGCCACTGGTTACTTCGACGTGCTGCTACTTCCTTGGCAGGTGGTACTGGTGCTGTTTTTTACATCAGTCAAGAGCACTTCTTTTTTATCAGGCTGGGATGTGGTCGATCCACAAATTCCAGATCAGAGCTACTAGTGCTTTATGGCTTATTACACGTCGTTTGTCATATGGGAATCCCTGGAATCACAGTTTATGGCAATTCTTTAATGGTCATCAACTGGATTAAGAGGAGATGCAGATTGAACGTGATAAATCTCGAGCACTGGTGCAAGAGAATTGATGATATGGTTCGAGGCTTCACTACTTTCAACTGTCAACACATATATCGTGAACACAATTAATTGGCTGATCGTTTATCGAAGGAGGCATTGGTGCTCACTGCTGGAGCTCTTATTGTTCAAGAATTCATGGAGGGTGTAATGATCCATGAGGAAACGGAAAATCTTTTTTCTTGGCAGCAATAGTTACTTGTTTTTGTTTCTATGGGTAACAATATGTTTACTATTTAAGTTGATAGAGCATCAATGCAGTTTTAGGCTGTAATAAAACTCTGGTTGTTGTGGTGGGGATCGTTAGACGAGAGCAGGAAGCTTGGTTTCTTTTTACGAGCTATCTGAAAAATTGTTTTTAAATTGATGGCTGAGTCATCATTGATATGTAACAGGTCCTTTGTCTATAAAAAGATTGAGCTTTTTTTCCCCGGAAAAAAAAAGCACTTTTATGCTCCTTGACAAGGTATTATGTTCTGAATTGTTTAAACTGAATAATTCCAACATAATAAGGTTATCTCTGCAAGCTAACTTTCATAATTCATAATTTTCTGCTTTGATATGACGTAAAATAATGACAGGTGAGTATTTATACTGCAAAATCTAGATTATATTCTTTATACATTGATAAATCAGCTATGAGATGAGAGGTGCAATTGAGCATTTACTCTTATACAAATGAGGTGGTCCTAGGCATCATAGGAGGCCAACGCAAAATTTCCAAATTTTCTTTATATGAGCTTTAAGTGCCTTCTAAATACAAAACGAATGGGTTCTGAGAAGAAAGATACATTCTCCTAGCAAGCAAAGATTGCAACCTATTACCAACGACTGGTGCAGTCTGCCAATAGGCAGCCAACTCTTGTATAGGACCCAATTGGAAAAGTTTTCCAGGTGAGCTAAAACGACGTCTTACAAAATGTGGTACATTAGTTTCTTCTTACAAAATGTGGTACTTTTGACATAAACATTAGTTTACTATTCGTCAACATAGATTCATCTTAAACTTGGATCTACAAGTATGGAGAGTGATCCAATTTCTTGGGGTGTAAATTTTTTTATCTTAACTTTTTTACATTTTAAAAAACTTTACATGTAAGTTTGGGTGGATTTAAGTTGGTTTTAATTTTTTTTATTTTATAGGCTGATGTGGATTTTTTAATTACTTTTCATTTGGTTTTAATTTTATATTTTATGAGCCTACATGAATTTATTTTTTAACTACTTTTGATTTTTTGTAATGTTATGTTACTTACCTGACAACATCTCCCCATGGTGGGCTGTAGAGCACCTGGCTACTTTCGGTGCAATCAAAATAGAATATTATTAGAAAGTTACAATAAAATTACAATTGGATTAAGTCAGTCAAGATAAAAGTGTACCACAAATACAATACTGTGACAAGCAAATGGGGTTTTGGTTTTCTCACCCTCAGTTGCTTTGCCAGAAACAGTTGTCATCTCTGTAGGTGAATCCATGCATCTAGGGAAACTAGAAAAATCTTGCTGGTTCATCTTACTTCACCAAGAACAAAACTGGTATTTAAAAAGAGGCCAGTGATGGCATCTTTCAAAATGATTTCCCGTCCAACAATCTTGGAAATATTTTTTATGGCAGTCACAACAAACATGAAGGTTCTTGATAACCTGGATAGTATCTCATGGGGCACGCTGATAAGACCAAAAGAAATGGCCATCTTCTCACTGCGGTGGCACACATTGTGTCAGACACATAATCTGCTGCTTTGATCTGCCCAGCCAATCTCTCCAATGTTTCATATGTTTTCTCTGTTAGAACTTAGTGGGTGTGACCTGTCCCCGGCATGAAACATATGCACCCTATTTTTTATTTCAATCCAGCTGCATCCTGGCTTCTTTTTCATATCTCTTTCTTTCATCATTACTCTTACTTTTGCTACATCATCCCATTTGCCAGCTGCAGCATAAAGATTTGATAGTAAAATATATGTTGCAGGGTCTTTAGGTTCCAATTCAAGAAGGTGCTTTCCCGCATGCTTACCTATTTCTGCATTTATATGAACTATGCAGGCATTAAGCAAGGCCCCCCATACAACTGCATCAGGTTGAAATGGCATCTTCTTAATAAAGTCATGTGCCTCTTCCAAACGTCCAGAGCGGCCAAGAAGATCAACCATGCAAGCATAGTGCTCTGGAATTGGTGTTATGCAATAGTCCTGACTCATGGAATCAAAGTAGTGAATGGCTTCATCTGCCAGACCTGCATGGCTGCAAGCAGAAAGAACACCCACAAAGGTAATATGGTTTGGCTTCACACCTTCCTTCTGCATTTTTCCAAAGAATTGAAGTGCTTTATTGCCAAGACCATGTTGGGCATATCCTGTAATCATTGCAGTCCAAGTGACCACATTCTGTTCTGGCATTCTGTTAAAAATCTTGCATGCATCATATATATTCCCACACTTGGCATACATGTCAACAAGGGAAGTCCCCACGAAGACATCTGATTCAAATGCCATTTTGAGGATATGACCATGGACCTTCTTACCATTTTCTAAAGCTGCCATGCTAGCACATGCACTGACAAAACTAGAAAAGGTAGATCTGTTACAGCTCATACCAGCCATTTGCATTTCAAAAAGGAGTTTTAGGGCCTCGCCATAATCCTCATTCTGTGTATATCCTGCAATCATTGCATTCCATGTAACCACACTTCGCTCTTCCATCTTGTCAAACAGTTCACGTGCATATTCTATTTTCCCATTCTGGGCATAAACTGTAATCATAGTGTTCCATGATGCTACACTCCTTTCCTGCATATTCTCAAACACGTTGTATGCATCCTCAACTCTACCATTATTACCATACCCTGCAATCATCATATTGCCTGAGACCATGTTTCTTTCAGACATTCGAAGGAAAACTTGGGATGCATCTTCAATACTCCCAACCTGGAGATGCCCTCCAATCATAGCATTACACGAGGTTACATTTTGTCCTTCCATTTTCAAGAACACTCGGCGTGCATTGTCTACACTTCTGCATTTAATGTACAAATCAACCAGGGCATTGTTGACAGAAATATCCGATGCACAGCTAGTCTTGATAATGGAAGCATGAACCTGTTTCCCTATGTCATGTGCTCCCAGGCTGGCGCACGCCCTGATCACACTATCGTAGGTGAAATGATTTGGCTGTGCACCCATCCGTCGCATGCGATGAAACAGTCTTAAGGCCTCCTCACCATTGCCATCCTGGGCATATCCGGCAATCATAGCAGTCCATGATATCACATTTCGATCAGGCATCTGAAGAAATAGCTGGTATGCATCTTCCAGTTTCCCATTTTGAGTATAAGCTGCAAGCATTGCAGTCCATGAGATGGCATTTCGCTCGGCCATTTTGTCAAATATTTGGCGGCCATCATTAATGGTTTTGCACTTGGTATACATACTCAAAAAGGCATGCTCCACGAACATAAATGATCCAAAACCAGTTTTCATTATTAGAGCATGGACTTGCTTTCCATTTTCCAAAGCACATAGGTAGCCACATATACTGAGAACACTAGAGAAGGTGGACTCATTGGGTTTCACACCAACCCAGTGCATTTGAGAAAACAACTCCAAGGCCTTCTTGTACTGCTCGTTCGAGGCATACCCTGCAATCATTGCATTCCACGAAACCACATTCTGTTTCGGCATTTTGTCAAATACTTGCCGTTCATCCTCTAGTTCACCGTTTTCCTGGTACCCTGAAAACGTTGTATGCCAAGAAACCGCATTCCACTCAGTTATTCCTTCAAATATGCGGCGAGCGTCATCCAGACTGCCATTCTGAGCGTACCCTGTAATCATAACATTACAAGATACCAAATTTGGTTCAGACAATCTGTTAAACAGTTGGCACGCATCTGCCATACCACCGCATTTAGCATACAGTATCACAAGCTTGGTTTCTACAAAGTCATCTGTCTTAAATCCAGTTTTAACGATGTGGGCATGGATCTGCCTGCCCCCTGCAAGAGACTTCATGTTGGTGCAGGCCTGCAAGAGAGCGGCATAACTACTGGAGGGTGCTTGAATGCCTACCTTATACATGTGATGGACATTATCCATTGCTTCCTTCAATTGCCCCTCCTTAAAAAGACTGTTAACGCCCCCCTGTATGCCGTGGAAGCGCTGGCGATGGTTCTCTGGGTTTCCTGCGGGTTCTGCAGTAACAGCAGAAAAACATGCCATTGTTAAGCTGCCGATGCCTGTACATGTTGGTTTGATTCTCCGCACTCTTACAAGCATTTGCAATTGCAGTCATATGCCATTGACCTCCTGGGTAAAGCCTTCTGTGAATGATTCATTAACAAGGAGCTAGCACAGTGAAGCATGGTAAAGCATAGTGAAGCATGGTAAGGAACAAAATCACGCCACCGTACTCGAGTATAAAATTAAGGCGACAAATATTTCACAAGCTATAAGATATTCATGCGGCCGTCACGGCAGTGTGGGCCATTGGATCCAATGGCTGTTGCGATTCAATGGCCCACACTGCAAGGGCGGCCATCCTATGGTCTGTGAAATATTGTTTGCTTAAAATTAAGAGTATTCTAAACAATAATTTGATTTTTTTTAATTGGGTGGGAATATTTGAGGGTAATGAATCTAAAATGGATGGGGATTCAAAACTCTAAAGGTCCACAATAAAGAAAATTAAAATTATCATTGTATTGAGAAAAGTGAGATGCTCTTAACTTAGTATGACTTAGTATGGGGGATATTTTGTCATGTATTGCACCGAGAGAAGTGAGGTGCTCTCCAACCTAGTACGTGGGAGATCCTGTCACGTTAGTCACTTTATGCTAGCCCACATAAATAAAAAATATTAAAAAAAAATGAAAAATATAAATTACATATCGACTTAAAAAAAAATAACATAGATCCATTTTAAACCTAGATCTATCAAGTACCCAGAGGGATCCAAATGGTAAAAAAATGTACACTTCAAGAAATTGGATCGCTCTCGGTACTTGATAGATCCAAGTTAAAAATGGATCTATGCTAGTTATTATGTCATCGAAGTCGAGCGTGTTTTCTTGTTCATGAATGCTCGACATTTCTAGTAAGTTGTAATTTTATCTAATACCATGGTTGTACTCGTTTTTTTAAGTTCTAAACTGATGATATTTATGATGGCTATTGAGCCCAGGGTAGGGCATCATTGGAATAGATATGGAGTTGGTTATTCATGCAGCGAGCTTTCTTTTAAGTGTTAGAATAGAACGACACAATATGTCATAACTTTGATAAATTTAAAATATTAATCAAAATTTCAAGGATTTGGTCCACTCAAAATTGGGAAAAAAATTTGGTGTAGAGTTCCACTATGGAAGGAACTTAAATTATGGTGGAACTTAAATCATCTTTGAAATTTTATCGAATTCTTATTTTGTTTAAAATGAGGATCATTTTGCTACAAGATTCTCATTCATGGCAACCATTATTGCAATGTTTAGGGAGCGTATATGTAGAGATATACACCAAATATGCAAAATTCCTCCACAATTAATTATGTATATCTCAAGATATACACCATTAATTGTAACACCGCGAGATGCTTATTACTCACCTTCTTTTGAGACATTTATTGGTTGTTTCTCTAAAACTAAATAAATATTAAAGGTTCGATCTTCACACATGTTTTTGTTGAGTAGAATTGCCATGGCTTTGATCTTGCTTCCAAATTTGGTGCAAGAGTGTATACCTCAAGATATACACCATTAATTGTAACACCGCGAGATGCTTATTACTCACATTCTTTTAAGACATTTATTGGTTGTTTCTTTAAAACTAAATAAATATTAAAGGTTCAATCTTCACTCACGTTTTTGTTGAGTAGAATTGCCATGGCTATGATCTTGCTTCCAAATTTGATGTTGAAAATGATCTTCAAAAATCCTCCATTAAGAAGTTTGACGACATGAAGATATATAAGTGTAATGACTTCGAGATCCTGCCTCCATCTTGGCAATGTAAATTTGAAGTAGGAAAGAATTTCAAAAAACCTCTACTAAGAGTTTTAATGCCATGGTAAAATAACAATTATTCTCATTGGGTAACCATTGCGATTCTTTCCACATAATTCAATTGTTATGTTAGTGGCACTTATTCTTCGCGTATTTGGTTGAGTAATTCTAAAAACATCATTCTCACAATCTTGTTTGGAAATTTTTCATCTCTCAATTCATTGGCATTGGTATTTTGCCACTACCAATTTGAATAAGAATGGCATGCTTAACCATATGAGTAAGGTGTTTAATTTGAAAGTATTTGATGCTTACCTATATGGGCAAGGGTTTTATTTTTTTCACCCTTTGCATTAAGAATATGATCTCATATTTCTTAATGATCTCATATTTTATATTTTCAACAAAAAGATCTCAAACAACTTATTCAATTATCACCATTAATTATTAATTAGATGCTAAATTTACGACTATAGTTGTAATTTAAAGTAAAGAAGAAAAAATACTCATCATTTACTGCTTTATAAGAATCCTTCTCCAATATTTCCAACTACTCCATCTCAATAAATTTAGAGGACACCCATACTTTTTTTCAACTCTTTTATTCTTTAAGGAACACCCCATTTCATTTTTTCCCTCCACAATCTCACCAAACTTTATCCTTACCTTTTATGTTTAAGGGATTATCTTCTTCGATCTTTGAGGGTAAAGTTCAAATTTTCTTTTGGGTCCCTAACATTTTACAAAGGAACCACCATACATGGAAAAATGGGAAATTTGACATATCATTGTTCTGATATTCACAATACAAATATCATCGAGATTGTATTTTGAAATCTAATGTAATTATGAAATTTGATGGTTATAACAATTTTATTAAATGTTTTAAGTATATTGCTTAACTTTGGGGTCAAAGTTTGGTGGATTTTTCATCATATTTGACAAGTAAATCACCTTGTAACAAGCAAGTTGCTTGTCAAATTTCATCCTTACACATAATCTTCAATAAGTTTAATTGTCTTTTGAACATTTGAAAAATTAAAAATATATTTATAAATAAAAACAAAAACAAAAAATAAAATCATATTTTCTATTATCAAAGAATGCTCTCCAACCAAACCTAGGATAGATAAGAAATATAAATAAAAGAAAAATAATCAAATTTCACTTGGAGAAGCAAACAAATGATTAAGTTGTGAGACAAAACCATCACATATAAAATTGAAAAGCATGTCGAGAAGACAATGTAATGTCCCCATTTTTCTTGTTAACACCATGGAGAAACCCGTAACCCCTGAGAGCCTGATGGTTCCTAGTGAAGGACTAGATTAATTAAAAGGAGGGATTAATTATGATAGATAATAAATATCCTTGTATGCAACTCTTAGAGTTAGGATATTATTTTCATGTCTTAATTATTTTTTATTATGAATATATTAATTTTTGGATCTAGTTAATGTGCTAGGTGGCTAAGGGGGGCGCATGAGGTCTTGTGGACCCAATGAGTTGTCACACTAAAATAAAACTAGGAGAAAATTAGAAAGATCCAAAAATATAGGAAATGCAACAATTTCTCAAAAGGATAAAGCATGTCAGTGTGAAAAGCAGGAAACACAAGGGCACAATTTCTAAAGGAAGAAACACAAGTCAGTTGGAAAGGCATGAAAGCAAGGAAGACAAAGCAGGAAAGTTCCTAATTCACTTATGAGGACGCATTGGGTAATGGAAGTGGGCCACATGAAGAGTGAATTTGACCATAAGCATAAATTATCTATAAAAAAATGATTTCACATCACTATCGAGACTTTTGATCATTTGAGATTTGAATTGAGAGCATTGTGTTACTCGGAATTGGGAGATGCACTCCTAGTCAAGTTGAGAAATGTGCCTCTACTTCCATTGAGAAGATGAAAGCATTCAAATTTCGTAATTGATTTTTATTGCAAGTTATTGATCAGATCCAAGACTGCTCCAACCGAGTGAAGAATCCAGAGATCTAAATCCTCCTTCTCTTCAGTGAATTGTGCCCCTGATTGCACGATAGCGATGTAATGACATCGAAGACTGTGTCCTGAGCAACCTCTGAGATCCATTTCAACTTATTCTTGTTTATAATTATTTTATTGATCATATCCAAGACAATTCCAACTGAGTGAAGAATCCAAAGATCGAATTTATTCTCTTCTATAGTGAATAGTGCCTCTGATTGCACTACGATTGTGTAAGAATCATGAAGACCGTGTCCTGAGTTACCTCTGAGTTTATTTTCGAATTCTTTGTCATTTATTCTATAAAAAATACTCTATGCAATTTTATGGAAGTTTGATTTGATTTGATAAGCTAATTCATGAGTTAAATTGACCTTGTCTAGTTTTACTTGTATTTTTTACTAGTTTTGTTGTTATGAGTATAAAACACCATCCCTATAATGGATTCTTGTCATTTATGTTATGATAGGTTCATAATGCACCCATATACACATTCCAAGTCCCAATCCTTCAATTTGTATCTCCCTTCCACTGTTTGGGAAGGCCAGAAGTCGAACCCAAGGAGATGTCCTAAAGCTAGTTTCACTAGTGCGACACCCAGAACCTTTCTAATATGTTTCAGACTTGTACAAACCTATTAATATTGTCCTATATTTCCATAACTATAACACCCTAGTTTCGACCCCATGGTATTAAAATTGTACATGATGTATATATTGTATTAAATCATGGCAAGGAGCTCAAGGCTAAGGCCCCGCCATTGATTTGGTGTTTGTGTATCGGTGATCAAGGTTGATACCGATGGTTATGGTGCTAGTCAAGCATAGTATATTTTTGAAGATATCATGTAATATGCAATTTAATAAAATACCACAACTAGATATGCACCACAACGTAAGAGATGGGGCCATGATTTCACAAGGAATAGGAAGGGGAGTTGGTCAAACTCCTGAGCCATAGGGTGAAGCTATATGTCGGTGAGGGAAACCGTAAGATCCAATCTACCCTTTTTAGTCCCATGTACTCAATCATTCAAGTTTTCCTGAAGTTGGTTGAGGTAGTTAATTCCTTGGGCAGAGTGAGGCATGGTAGTCGGTTTCGTGACTAAGCTAGCTTGCAGTCTGAGCAAGTATGCAGTTCGAGGAAGCTGCATTCTTGCTTCTGAATCAAGTAAGCATGTGGATGTGTGTCAATCCACACTTTCCATCAGTCGCGAGAAGGTTTTGTGGTTTTTCTTCACGGAGGGGGGGATTCATTCATTCATGCGTTGTTCAGTGGTTCACTATCCTGAGTCACGGAAGGGTTGTTGTGCAGTATTTTTGTTGTATTACAATGTGATATGGAACCTGAGTCTCTTGTGTCCAAGTGAAACCTTGTCTCTCTTGTGTTACGAAGTGAGTGGGTATGCAAACCTGTTGTCTGTGTTACAGAGTGGAGCTCTGTGTTGTTGTCTCCTTGTGGTTTGCTGTGATGTGCACCCTGGTTTGGGTCTGAACTCTATGCAAGACTTAAGAGAGGAAGAAACACCGAATGGGCTTGATAAACCTACTGCATAGAGGAACCTCACAACTGTGAATGCTATCTTGGTTGAGTAGCCTAATAAACCCAGCAATGAGATGGCTTGGTTGTGTAGCCTGATAAACCCATCCGTTGGCTTGGTTGGTCCTTAATGTAAATGCTGGCTTGACTGTGTACAATGTGATAAATCCAACTGTTAGCGGGCTTGGCTAAGTATCCTGATAAACCCATCGGTGTTTTGGCTTGTTTTCCTACAGCTTGATAAACCCAATTGTGTATTGGCTTGGTTGGACAGTCCGAGAAACCCAATTGTAGGTTGGCTTGACTGTGTTTGATGTGTTCTAGCTATGTGTGAGCCTGTGTTCCCTAGTTTCTTGTGGAAGTCATGTCCATCTCAGGGGTGGTAGTTGTGTTGAGAGATTAATGAACACAACTGGCCTATGGTTGGGTGGAACGTTGCAGCGGCATAACTAGTTGCAGGACAACTTAATATTCAAGATAAGTATTCTCTGTTGTATTATTTCAGCAATATGTTTGCTTATGAATATACTGTTTATGTTGAATTCTTATGAATGAATTAAGTAGAATTTACTGTTGTTAAATGTCCCTGCATTTTGCATCTGTTTATGCCTTTTATTTTCCACTGCATTTGCTTACGATCATGGAGACTAGAAGCCTGGTTACAGGATAAAAAATGTAGCTATTTTAAGGTAAGATGTGCTTTTCTGCACTCTGGGATATGCCTGCGGGAGGTGGAAGTCAGGAATCGAAAGGAGAAAAATTAGAGAAAATATCAAGGTAGAATGTTGGTTTTTCGCACCTCGGAATCCACCTGTGGAAGGCAGAAGTCGGAAGCAGAAAAAGAGCTGTAAATTCTAAGGTAAAAGTGTGTTTTCCACACCCCAGAATTCGCCTACAGAAGGCGGAAGGAGGGAAGCAGAAAATGGGAAAAGGTTAAGGAAATAAGTTATTTTTCTAATTTTCAAGGTTCGTGATAGAAGGCAAAAAATCAGAATTCGGAAGGCGGAAAGTCGAAAGACAAGTGATTGTTTCACAGGTTTTCTGATTTTCAAGGTATGTAGCAGAAGGAGGAAAGTCGGAAGTTGGAAGGCGGAAAGTCAAAATACAAGTGATCATTTTGGGGGCTTTCTGATTTTTGAGGTCTTCAACAAAAGGTGGAAAGGCAGAAGTTTGAAGGAGGAAATTGAAAAGACAAGTGGTTGTTTCATGAATTTTATGACTTCTGAGGTCCGCAGCGGAAGGCGGAAAGTCAAAAGACAAGGTGGTTGTTTCGGGGAGTTTCTGATTCCTGGAGTACGCAGCGGAAGGCGGAAGGGTGGAATGTGGGAGGCAGAAAAGTCAGGTCTAGTGGAGAATGACTTTTATGCTTACAAAATGGATATGTGAGATGTGGAACGACTGTTACAATGATGTTTATGCTTAAGTATGAATGCTAAGGGATGTTACATGACCCTGACTGTGTTAAAGAGAAATAAATAATAAGTTTTAAATTATTCTGCATATCAGTCAGGTGTATGGGCACCGGGTTCATGGACATCATGGTATATCAAAGCAGGATTAGTGGTCACGTTTATCCTCCAAGGCGGGAGCGGACATGACAGTGTGGTATTAGAGCTATTGGTTACAACATTGGGCCTAGATGGTTCAAGTGAATAGTTTTCATAGCTATTGGTTCCCCAGTAAGTGGTTTTTAAATTCTAATATTGTCTAAGACAGTGTGTTTATTAACACATTTTGTAGAGTCATAGTGCAGATTGGAAAAGTTGGTTTTTACTTGGCCATGAGAACCTATAGCATGAATGATGCACATAATCCCTATGCATTCGGGGAAGATGCTATAGAAGAAAACATTCAAGTTGGAAATGATGAAACATAATCTAATGGAAGAAGATATCAAGAGACTCCCCCAGATATTGCAGCCACCATGAGAAGCCTTAGGGTGGAGATGCAAAGTTACAGAGAAGATAATGAAAGAATGATAAAATCTCATGGAGAGAAAAATCAGTTGAACGCAGCCATGCTGTAGAGTTTGACAAACATCCAAAGGAGAATGAACTCTGGGCATTGGGTAGTAAATCCGCAAGGAAGTAGGAGCAGTGCAAGAAGAAGAAAGAGGTCTATTAGTGGATCATCTAACTCTGAAGGATCCACTGGGGGTTCAAGCTCTTCATCTCACATGGATAAGAGGAAGAGGCATTACCGAAACAATTCATGTGATGAATTTAAGAAGGAAATGCCTCCTTTCTTTAATGGCGAGGTAAATACCAGTCAAGAAGCTAAATCTTGGCTTCTTGGGATGAAGAAGTATTTCCAAGTCCAAGACTACTCAGGAAATATGAAGGCAAGGGTATCCATCTTCAATATGAATGGAAGAGCATATATATGGTGGGATCATCTCAGGAAAGTGAAGAAGATTAATGTCAAAAAGATTGTGTGGAAGCGGTTCAAGAAGTATTTCAAGCATAAGTACCTCTCTGACAGATACTAAGATGATAAGATTAAAGAGTTCCATGAGCTGAGATTGGGGGCAGCTGACCATGGAAGAGTATGCAAACAAATTCTTGGAACTGCTCGGGTATGTTAGGTACATCAAGGATGATAAAGTGAAAATACATCATTTTCTAAGTGGATTACCTCAGTCACATAAAGAAGGGATTGAGTTTGACGAACTGAGAACTATGGAAGAGGTTATAAGGAAGGCCAAGTATTGTTACGATCAGAACAAAATAATACCTGATTCCCATAAAGCATGGAAGGACAAGAAGAATGAAAATTTTGACTAAAGGAGGAAAGGTTTCAAACCCTATCACTTCTAAAATCAGCAAAGGAATCCATCACAAGCTATGACTAAGCCAACCAGAGTGATTGGAGACATGCCAAGAGATCCAAAGGAGATCAGAGAACCACTCCAATGTTGGGGATGTGGAGGAAACCATATGTGTGGGAACTGTCCGCATGAGAATGGGTATGTAAGGAAATCTCACAACGTCCAAGGAGATGAAATGGTGGGTTAAGTAGAAAGGACCGTCGCTAGAATTTACACAACGCCAGAGGACCATCGTTAGAATTTATGCAACGCTAGAGGACCGTCAGGAAGATCATCAATCAACTATGGTTAAAGTTGAAGGTAAGATTACTAGGCAATCTATTTCTATTTTGATTGAACCTGGATCTACTCACAGTTATATCACTCCTAAAGTTGTTGAGATTTGTGCTTTTAAGAAGTTAAATCATAGAAAGTCATGGTTAGTTCAACTAGCCACTGGAACCAAGAGAAAAGTTAGTGAAGTGGTAGAGAAATGTCCATTTGTCATGGATGGGTTAGTCAGTTATGTAGACTTGAATGTTTTGCCACTTGGTTCCTATGATATTATCATTGGAATGGACTAGTTAGGAGTACACACAGTTAAGCTTGATTGTTACAACAAGACATTTGAATGCATGGATGAAGAAGGGAACCCAAGGGTTGTAAGAGGAATTCCAAAGGTGATTTCTGGTAGGAATATTTCAGCAATGCAGTTGAAGAAGTTCTTTAGGAAAGGTTGTAGATTGTATGCATCCCATATTTTTGAGGAAACCGAGAATGAAACTCCTAGGTTGGAGGACTTTCATGTATTGCAGGAATTTAGGGATGTTTTTCCTGATGAAATTATAGGACTTCCTCCAAAGAGAGACATTTATTTTACAATTGACCTTGTTCTTGGATAAGCCCCCATTTCCAAGGCACCCTACAGGATGATCACACCAGAACTTCTAGAGCTGAAAAATGCAGCTGCAAGAGTTGTTGGAAAATAAGTATATCAGACCTAGTGTGTCCCCCTGGGGAGCACCAGTTTTGTTTGTGAAAAAGAAATATGGTACACTTAGGTTATGTATTGATTACAGATAGTTGAATAGGGTTACTGTGAAGAATAAATACCTTTTACCTTGAATTGATGACCTTTTTGATCAAATGAGAGGAACAAATGTATTTTCCAAGATTGACTTGAGGTCTAGTTACCATCAGGTAAGAATCAAAGATGAAGTTATCCATAAGACAACCTTCATAATGAGGTATGGACACTATGAGTTTGTAGTGTACCATTTGGTCTCACAAATGCACTAGGTACATTTATGTGTCTCATGAATAGCATTTTCAACAAGTATCTGGACAATTTTGTTCTTGTTTTCCTAGATGACATCCTTATTTATTCTAAGAATGAAGAAGAGCATGAAGAACATCTGAGACTGACATTGCAATTGCTAAGGGATCATAAGATGTATGCAAAGTTGAGAAAATGTGACTTCTATAAAGATAAAATTCATTATTTGGGTCACATTATCTCCAAGGAAGGAATATCTGTGGACCCTAAGAAGATTGAGTCCATCATAAATTGGCCAACCCCAAGAAATGCGATCGATGTGAGATCTTTTAAGGGATTTGCAGGATACTACAAGAGGTTCATTGAAGGATTCTCCAAGGTTGCACATTCAATCACTTCTCTGCAAAAGAAGGGGATAAAGTTTGAATGGACACCAAGATGTGAGGAG
Source organism: Pseudotsuga menziesii (assembly GCA_001517045.1). Lineage (NCBI taxonomy): Eukaryota > Viridiplantae > Streptophyta > Pinopsida > Pinales > Pinaceae > Pseudotsuga > Pseudotsuga menziesii. The sequence continues at coordinate 35,505 of LPNX010473432.1, forward strand.
AGCTTCCAGTAGTTGAAGAATCTTCTTACAAGTGCACCAATTCTAAAAATTCCAGACCCAGAAAAGGACTTTGTGGTGTGTACTAATACATGTAATCAAGGACTTGGAGGAGTTCTTATGCAAGACAACCATGTGGTATGCTATGAGTCCAGAAAGTTAAAGGAACAAGAGAAGAACTATGCTACTCATGATTTAGAACTTGCAACCATAGTACATGCTCTCAAGATGTGGAGGCATTACTTAATGGAAGGAAATTTGATCTAAGGACATAACATTGTGGTCTGAAATACTTGTTTGATCAACCAACTCTAAATGCTAGGAAAGCTAGATGGTTGGAGTTTTTTTATGAGTTTGATTTTGAAATCAAACACATAAAAGGAAAAGAAAATAAGGTGGATGATGCACTCAGCAGGAAGGTGCATGAAATGCATGTGGCATCTCTTAGTACTTTCCAACCAGATTTGAGACAATAGATTATTAATTATACCGCTGAGGATAAAATGTATGTGCAGATGAAGGACAAGTTGTAGCAGCAAAGCCTTGAAAATAAGTATGACGGGTCTAAATTGGAAGAAGATGAACTTATTACCTATAAGAACAAAATTTATATTCCAAATGTAGCATACTTGAGGAGAATTGTTATGGATGAAATCCATCAAGCTCCATATTCTGGTCACCCAGGATATCAGAAGATAATTGATACAACCAGAAAGCATTATTTTTGGGTAGGAATGAAAAAGGACATTGCTGAGTATATTTCTAAGTGCATGGAATGTCAATAGGTGAAGGTCGAGCATCAACACCCAGCATGTTTATTGCAACATTTTCTAGTCCCAGAAAGAAAATGGGAAGTTATTTCCATGGATTTTATTACAGGATTTCCAATGACTATGAGACAACATGGTTCCATCATGGTTGTGGTGGACAAGTTGACAAAGGCATCACATTTTATACCGGTCAAGTCCACATATAAGTCTGATTCCATTGAAAAAATATTCATGAGGGACATTTTCAGATTGCATGGATTGCTTAAGGTAATAATTTCTAAAGGGGATACCAAGTTCACTTCCAATTTTTGGAAGGGTATGTTTGCAGATTTGGGTACAAAGATGAAATTTAGTACCTCCTACCATCCTCAGACCAATGGACATATAGAGATAGTGAATCAGGTGCTTGAATACATGCTTTGCATATATGTGATGGACAAACCATCCAAGTGGGAGGATTATTTACACTTGGTAGAGTTTTCCTATAATAACGGGTAGTAAGCATCATTGGGAATGAGTCCTTATGAAGATATGTATGGGAGAAGGTGTAGGACACTAGCGACTTGGGATAATCCAGTGAACAAGATGGTGCTTGGTCCAGAATTTCCCAAGGAAATGGAGCAAGAGGTTGCAAAGATCAGGTAGAACCTGAAAGCAGCCAAAAATAGACAAAAGATCTATGCAGATAAGCATAGAGTGCATAGGGAGTTCAATGTTGGGGATCATGTTTACCTTAGAGTGAGGCCAAGGAAGAGTTACTTGAATCTTGGAAGTTGTGCCAAGTTGTCACCTAGATATTGTGGACATTTTGAAGTGCTTGAAAGAATAGGGTCAATTGCATATAGACTTGCATTACCTACTAGCACTAGAGCTCATAATGTTTTTCATGTTTCTTTGCTTAAGAAATATGTACATGATCCTAACCATGTGATAAAATGGGATGTGATTCAGGTGGAACTTGAGGGAGAGTTCCAAACTAAGCCATTCCGTATCCTCAATAAGAAGGTCACAGTGCTCTGGAATTGAGCCGTTGGACATGTAAAGGTGTAGTGGAATCAATACGGACCTATGAAGCTACATGGGAGCTGGAGGATGCCATGCGATTGGCACATCCAATTTTGTTAATTTTGCAAAGCACTAATGACAATGCTAATGAAGGGGGAGGGGAATGTAACACCCTAGTTTTGACCCCACGGTATTAAAATTGTAAATGATGTATATATTGTATTAAATCATGGCAAGGAGCTCAACTCCAAGGCCCTGGTATTGATTTGGTGTTTTGTGTATCGATGATCAAGGTTGATACTGATGGTTATGGTGTTGGTCAGGCATAGTATATTTTGGAAGATATCATGTAATATGCAATTTAATAAAATACCACAACTAGCTATGCACTACAACTTAAGAGACGGGGGTGTGATTTCATAAGGAATAGGGAGGGGAGTTGGTCAAACTGTTGAGCAATAAAGCGAGGCCAGATTTTGATGGGGGGACCTTTAGATCCCATCTACCCTTTTTAGTCCCCTGTACTTAATCATTCAAGTCTTCCTGAAGTTGGTTGAGGCAGTTAATGCCTTGGGTAGAGTGAGGCATGGCAGTCGGTTTCGTGACTGAGCCAGCTTGCAGTCTAAGCAAGTCTGTAGTCTGGGGAAGCTACATTCTTGCTTTTGAAGCAAGCACGTGGATGTGTTCTAGTCCGTCCTATCCCTTAGTTGTGAGAAGGTTTTGTGGTTGTTCTTCATGGAGGGGGGGGATTCATTCGTTCATGTGTTGTTCAGTGGTTCACTATCCCAACTCGTAGAAGGGTTGTTCCGTGGTATTTTTGTTGTATTACAGCATGATATGGAACCCGGGTCTCTAGTGTGCAAGTGAAACCTTATCTCTCCTGTGTTATAGAGTGAGTGGATATGCAAACCTATTGTTTGTGTTACAGAGTGGAGCCCTGTGTTGTTGTGTCTCCTTGTGGTTTGCTGTGATGTGCACCATGGTTTGGGTCTGAACTGTATGCAAGACTTAGGAGTGGAAGAGACGCCGAACGGGCTTGATAAACCTAGTGTAGAGAGGAAACTCACAAAAAGATAAGTGTGGTCGATGAATCTTATATGCAAATCCTGAAGAACACTGTAAGGTAAGGCATAGCCTGAGGGACTGTGGAGCAAAGAAGGGGATGCTTCCTTGTGTTGGGTGTGTAGGTATTGTGGATGCCAGGCCAAATAGATCTTGTGGAGGTGTCCCTGGCTCTTGAATGAGCCACTAGCTTAGTCATTCTTCCTTTCCAATGCCCTAGCATCATGATAAACCAAAAGGTAGATTAGCTTGGGTGACAACCTAATAAACCCAATTGTATATTGGCTAGGTTGGGCAGCCTAATAAACCCAATAAGAAATATTGGCTGAGCATCCTGATAAACCCACCTGGTATTTGTCTTGGATGTGTCTTGTTGTGCATTTGGCCATGTGTGATCCTTGGTTGGACATCCTGATAAACCCAACTATGAATGTTGGCTTGGCTGAGTAGCCTAATAAACCAACCGATGAGATGGATTGGCTGTGTATCATGATAAACCCATCTGTTGGCTTGGCTGGTCCTTAATGTAAATGTTGGCATGAATGTGTACAATCTGATAAACCCAACCATTAGCTAACTTGGCTAAGTATCCTGATAAGCCCAACAGTGTTTTGTCTTGTTTTCCTACAGCCTGATAAACCCAATTGTATATTGGCTTGGCTAGACAATTTGAGAAACCCAACTGTATGTTGGATTGACTGTGTTTGATGTGTTTTGGCTATGTGTGAGCCTGCGTTCCCTAGTTCCTTGTGGAAGTCATGCCTAGCTCGGGGGTGGTAGTTGTGTTGAGAGATTAATGAACACAACTGGGATATGGTTGGGTGGAACGTTGCAATGTCATAGCTAGTTGCGGAACAACTTCATCTTCAAGATAAGTATTCTCTGTTGTGTTATTTCTGCAATATATTTTTTTATGAATATATTTTTTATGTTGAATACTTATGAATGAATTAAGTAGAATTTACTACAGTTAATTGTCCGTGCATTTTGCATCTGTTTATGCCTTGTATTTTCCATTGCATTTTCTTATGATCATGGAAGATAAAAGCCTGGTTACAGGGTCAGAAATGCAGCTATTTTAAGGTAAGATGTGTTTTTCCGCACTCTGAAATCCACTTGCAGGAGGCAAAATTCGAGAGTTAGAAGGAGGAAAATTAGAGAAAATATCAAGGCAAAATGTTGGTTTTCCACACCTTGGAATTCGCTTGCGGAAGGAGGAATACGGAAGCAGAAAAAGAGCCAGAAATTGTAAGGTAAAAGTGTGTTTTTTGCACCTCGAAATCCTTCTATGGAAGGCGGGAGGTGGAAAATGGGAAAAAGTTTAAGGCAAGAAGTTGTTTTTATGATTTCCGAGGTCCGCAGCGGAAGATAGAAAGCCGAAAGTTGGAAGGTGGAAAGAAAAGTGATCGTTTCGTGGGTTTTCTAATTTTTGAGGTCTGTAGTGGAAGGTGGAAAGCCGGAAGTTGAAAGGCAGAAAGTCAATAGACAAGTGATCATTTTGCGGGTTTTCTGATTTTCAAGGTCCATAGTAGAAGGTGGAAAGGTGAAAGTTGGAAGGTGGAAAGTTAAAGACAAGTGGTTGTTTCATGAAGTTTTTGACTTCCGAGGTCTGGAGCGGAAGGTGGGAAGGCGAAAGTTGGAAGGAGGAAATTCAAAAGACAAGGTGGTCATTTCGGGGAGTTTCTGATTCCTGAAGTTTGCAACGAAAGGTGGAAGGGAGGAATGCAAAATGCAGAAAAGTCAGGTCTAGTGTGAAATGAATTTTCTTCTTACAGAATGGATTTGTGAGATGCAGAATGACTATTACAGTGAGTTTTATGCTTAAGCATGAATGTTAAAGGATGTTACATGACCCATGACTATGTTAAAAAGAAATAAATAATAAGTTTTAAATTATTCCGCATATCCGTCAGGTGTATGTGCAGTACCGAGTTCATGGACATCGTGGTATATCAAAGCAGGATTAGTGGTCGCATTTATCCTCCAAGGCAAGAGGGGGAGTGACAATAACAAATTTATGAAGGTATCCCTAAGCTCATCCTATCACCACTGGTTGTTGGATACTGAGTTGTAAAGGTTCTAGTTGACATATGTTGGGACTCCTAGAAGCTTGGAATTAGATTTTTCCCTGGTTGATGTTCAAAACCTAAAAGGACCCAAAACATTGTTCTTAGGAACTTGAACATTCGGGACCATTCCATTTCCTTATTGATCCGACTGAATCCCCTTTATGCTTACTCCACAAGCTTGAAAATTTCCATGTCTATTATCTAGTTTGTCAAAATTTGTGTGAAAGAGTAAGTGAACCATTGAATTTGATTTTGATTCATTACAGTGGTATCATAGCTCTTTCATCTACTCCTGTAGAAATTAAGCTCTCAAATATAACAAAATTGCAGCCATGTCCTACTCTAATGATGATTCCCATGAGTTGTATGATGATTGCGAACTGTATGAAGGAGAGTAAAATTTCATAGATGAAGAACGAACTTGTAGTACTTCATCACATTTCACATACAATGATGATGATAAATTTTATGTTTCAACATATGATGAAGTCATGAGGTCAAGATCTAGTCATGATGGGTTCTATTGTAGAGGGATGTAACAAACTTAAATAATAACAACAAACAATAATAATAATAATAATAAACATATATATATATATATATATATATATAAAATAAATAATAATAATTAATAATGTCTTTACGAAAAGACATGACTATTAATGAAAGGGTATTTCACCAAAATATAAATAACAGACCCTCATATGTAATTCATCATCTTATCTATTATCCATTTTATTATTGCTTACCAACATGTGGGATTCAGATTACCTGTGGGCATTTTAGAGAATTTACTAATGTTAAAGAAGCTTTTACTGCTTCAAGTGGTATCAGAGCAAGAATGAGAGGGAAAAATAAAGAATAAAAAAAAACATAAGTTAAAAAGAAAAGTTAAAAAACATGTTCAAGGTTTCCTTGAATTTAGGTCTTTGACCTCAAAGTGGCTTTTAGCCATCCATATTCTGAGTTTCTCTGGTAAAAATTGGTTTTTGGCCAAAAATTGACTTTTGGCCATTTAAATTTCATTGAAGAAGTATTAATTCCAATCCAAATATGAAGCAAGAACGAGAGGGAAAAGTGACAAATAAAAAATTAAAAAAATTATCAACAAAGAAATAAAAGGGGAAAAGTTAAAAAAACAAAGTGAAATAGCCTATAGTTTTACGAAATAACCCATCATTTCACTTACAATATTTAAATTATAAACTAGTTTTATAAAATATGCTTTGAGGACAAAGCTTCATGAACCGGAAGGCGATGTAACACACTTAAATAATAATAAGAAACAATATATATATATATATATATATATATATATTAATTATTAATATTAATATATATTGAAATTAATAATTAATAATTAATAAATGGTTATTAGTAAACTATTCTAAAATGACGCATCCTTTCATGGATGGTATCCAAAGTGCCTTTACAATTAATATATATATGGCACTCACCTTGTAATCTTTTATCATCATTCATCTTTAATATTATTTAATATTTCCAATATGGAATTATTTTCCATTGGTTGATTATTCGGGTTAAAATGCGAATCATGTGGGTTTAGAAGTCTTTGTTTGCTTCAAGTGGTATCAGAGCCTCTTTGGCTAGATCCCAGCCTTTGGCCATATTTTTGGCTTTTATCCATCACCCAGGTTTCCTGGAATTTTTGGGTTTCCCAAAAAAATAGGACTTTGTCCTTAAAAAATTTAAAAAAGGGTAAAAGTAACTCCCCCCCAAAAAAGAGGGTTTAAAAAAAAAAGTGAACAAAAAAGTAAAAGCAAAAAAAAAAACTAAAAGAATGAGAGAAAAAAAAAAGGAAAGAAAAAAAAAAAAAGTTAAAAAAGAAAAGATAAAAGTAAAAAGAGCATAATAATAACTACAAAGAAGCAAGTGGGATTTGAACCTAGGTGGGGAAAGTAACACTTACTCCCCCCAACCACCCAATCTACTTGCATTTTACAAAAATTACTGGAAAAAAATAAAAGTCAAGGACTAGAATTTGGAAGGTTATATATTATTTATATAACTTAAGTTTAAAAATAAGCATTATTATTATTTTATTAAAAAAAAACTATTTTTGGAAAAAAGAAAGGTTATTTGACCTAACAAGAAATAGTCGAAGAAAGTTTTTTCCAAAAGAGACATATTGAGAATTATTAAAGATTTTGTATCTATCCTTCTAGAAGAAACGAAGACAAAAGTGAAGTAGAAACATAGTCACAAACAATGGCTACTACATATTCAGAAATGAAGGCATAGCTACAAACAACAGTGGACGAGTTAGAACAATACAAGGCGATCAATAAAAGTCTACAAGCTAAGGTTGAGACAAAAAAGTGGTTGAAAGAGTGGAAAGACGATGAGAATCACCGCTTATGGAATCCGAATCGACAGCTAGAACGAACCATAAGAGGTAACAAGAAAAAATTATCTGATCAGGATAAAGAAATATCATGTTTAAAAATTCATAATCAAAACCTAGAAGATCAGATCAAAAAGTCAAAAAATGACAACAAATCACCATATGGATGCGATAATGAATTAGAAGAAGAAATAAAGCATCTAAACAAACTCATCATGAAAAAAGATGTTGAATTGGCACAAGTCCGGATGAGGCTAGAAAATCTAGGAGCAGAGTTACATCATCATAAACAGCAAAAAGAAAAACTCCAGCAGTAGTATGACAACATTAAGAAAACACATAAGTTAGAACTGACAAAATTCAACAAGATTTTATCAAGCCATTCCGAAGAAATTTTCAGATTAGGTAATCATAACAAGACACTAGTCACAAAAATTAAGAAGTTGAAAAGTAGTCAGAAGACAGAACAATCTACGGAAGACATTGAAGGAAAACTTCTAGACAAACAAGAAGAAAATTGTTGTATCAGGAGGCATAATGAAGATCTTAAGGAACAACTTAAGAAGTCTAAAGATGACAGAAAATCATATGTAGAAGTGATTAAGAAGTTTCAAAATGATAACATGCAGTTAGAAAAAAAGTCGAAAAAGATACAGAACGAAGCTTTAAAACCTCAAGAGAGGAAAACACAACTTTCTACTTAGATCAATGCTAAAAAAACGGCACTCGTAAAATACAATGACATTGTGAAAATTCCATATCGACACCCCAACCATAAAAACATATATTCTAAAAAGTGGTAAATGTCGAAAGATAGCAGTATCAATGTGATCAAATCACCTAACGATAGATCAGTATGGAATGCCAACAGTCCACAACAAATCAATTTGGGATGGATTGATTCATCCACATATCAAAAGTTGTGCTCAACTCTTAGTAGTTCATATCGACACGTTTCATCAGCGGTGACAGCACACAAGATGATGTAGAAACATTATAAGGCTTTGAGGACAAAGCCTTTCTAAGGGAGTTGCAATGTAACAAACTTAAATATAGCAACAAACAATAATAATAATAATAATAATAATAATAATAATAATAAACACACACACACACACACACACACACATATATATATAAAATAAATAATAATAATTAATAATGTCTTTACGAAAAGACATGACTATTAATGAAAGGGTATTTCACCAAAATATAAATAATAGACCCTCATATGTAATTCATCATCTTATCTATTATCCATTTTATTATTACTTACCAACATGTGGGATTCAGATTACCTGTGGGCATTTTAGAGAATTTACCAATGTTAAAGAAGCTTTTACTGCTTCAAGGGAGGCCAAAAAAATCAATTATTTACCTTGCACAGTATTGGGGACCGAATGATGGATTTTTCGAGAGTACTTCTCTCTTGAAATACATAAGTTGTTCAAATATCCATACTGCAAGACAAGAATGAAAAAAATTACACATATGTTTGATAATGTTTGCAAAGAGATTAAGCCTATGCTATTTCCAAAGGAGATCCAAAGATCTTTTGGTGCTAGAAAAAGCAAGGATGATGATGTTATCAATGGTGGTAAGACATATGTTAAATTAGATATGAAATCACCATATGGGATTCACAATGAAGTAGAAGAAAAGCACAACTTCAGTTGGAGGTGAACCAAAATATTTGGTGGAAGTTCAAGCTACCATAGCTCCACCACATGAAGAGAATAATCTGATGCAAAGGGATGAACACAATTCAGATTTTTGTATTCCCTTGTATCATGATGAAGTTGATCCAAAGAAAGAAGAAAACAGCAGGTTCAAGAAAGTGAGATTTGCATTGCAGCCATCAGGATACATAACTGAAATCCTTACTGGTGAGGATTGTGCAACAAAAGAGTAGGGTGTGCATTCACTTGACCCTACCACCACTATTGTAGAAGAACAATCCAGAGAGACAATTAACACTCTAGACATGGTTGAAAGATAACCTACTAAAGGGCTCTCAAGTTTTAGTGAGATATCTACTCATGAATGTCCACCTTTCTATGTTGGTGACATAGAGATTTCACTTGAATAAGTTGCTACAAGACCAAATATCCATGAGCATGAAACCTTGGGGCAGCTAAAGAAAATGATGATAAGGAGAAAATCTTAGACTCTTCCCAATGACATGATAATTTGGGAGAGAATGAATCATATAGATTAGATTTGGATATTTCATTGGAACTCAAAGAATAACATCATTTTGTGAAGAATATTCCTTGTGAGCCACACCATTTGGGGGGACCACTAAAGGAGGTTGAAGAGAATATCAAAGTAGACAAGGAAATTTTTGTTGATACCAATTCCTTGGTGTTAAGATGTTGTTGGAGAGATTTAGAAGAAGGATTGGAGGCATAAAATTTATTGGGAGATTTTGAAACTCTCAAAGAAGTAATTGACAAGTTGAAGGAAAGATACATTCATTTTCTCTCAGATAGGAATCGTCTTCTTGAGGTAACCAAAATATACCATCATGCACTCAGAAGGGAGGAATATGAAGCAAAAAGGTTTGGTAATGAATCGGAGGTTGCATATGTCTCTTTAGAGAGCACCCAAAATACTCTTCAAGAGTCAAAGTTGCAAATATATAAACTTCAAAATGAGTTGGATGTACCACACCTTTCATCTTGCATGGAAGGAAATGCATGGGGTATGATGGAGGAACTTCATGTGGAGGATGAACATGAATAAAGTTATGATTTGCAAGTGTTGGTGAAAGGATTATTAAAATTGAGCTCACAGGAATCTATGGACCAAGACAAACTTACAGAAGATTCCATAAACAAATTTACTCAGAATATGATATGAAACAGTGGAAAAAATGAGTTGTAGTTGTATATGCTTTCATTAATCAAAAGTAAAAATGGATACTTATTACAATGCAATACATTGGAATTAATATCTAGACAATTCGAATTCATGAGAGGAAATTCAAATTGATTAACTCAATCTGACTGAATAGATAACTGGATGTGTCTAAACCACTATCAGAGATTAACTAGCTATCTCCAGTTGTCTAATTCAGTCTCTTAATCAGTTAGAATCAGTTAAACTAGTCTAATTGATGTGGTAGGTGAGAAAAGGCATCTTCCCACACGTATCCATGAAAAGATTACCACTAACTAAATGTAACTGAAGGTAACTATCTCTTGACTAGTCACCAACTCTCAACAATTGAAGTAGGTTGGTGCCGACACTCCCAGTGGCTCCTATATTGTAGGGATTGGTCTAGGAGGTGCCTAAACTAATCCTTGCAAGTGAATTTAGTGGAATTTAGCCTCAATCAGTGTTCCCCACACTCTAGTGACTACTACACATGGCCTCATTAGGCCAAGTGGACCCAATGGTACTAGTGACTCAATAATGACTAAATGAATCCTAAGTTAGGATAAATTGACCAGTTTGGACAAGGGAGGATTATAATCCTAACCCCCCCCCCCCCCCCNCAAGGAAATGGAGAAAACCCTCATGGGAAAAATACCCCCCCTCAAACTAAACAGGTAAAATCAGGATTCAAGCTTTCATATCAAGAGAAAATTTCATCTTTGAAAAAAAATTTGAGAAGATGTTGCTTCAACCTTCATCTCTGTGGTGTAGTGAAGAAACATGCTTGTTATTCTGTGCACATGTATCTTGGGGCCTGGCATGTAGACTTCTCCATATTATCCCAAAATGATGATGGAAGGAAGGAGAAATGTAACCTTTGCCTCTTTTTGGAGGAAGAGAGACATGATCCACTTTGTTCTTCTGAGAGTAGTGTAGTTGATCAGACCTTATCATGTAGCATCTCACAGGGAGTTTGCTGCATCTCTTTGAAGGAAGTGAGCTTGCTTGACATAGCACAAGGTTCTCTTTCTGAAACTGATTTCTTGTCCTCTTTATGTTAGATGGATTTCCAGTCATCTTCCTAGCTTCTCCAATAACCTTTTGTGCCCATTTGGGCCTAGGATTGTGAGTAGGGAAAGGATTTGGGTCTGAATCACTGTGAACTTCAATCTCATAAACGAATTCAACTGAGTCTTCTACTTCAGATTCTAAAATACTAGTGGATACTTTATCATATGCAAAAGGAGTAGATAGAATGTTTTTACCTCCCCTTTCAAGTGGCAGCTAAGAGTGCATGGATCTGAAAATGGCATAAAGAGTGAGAATTCATATGCCTTGGAGGCATGATTTGAAGCACCCTTTGCTATGATGTTGCTAGTAGAGATATCTTTGATCTCCATTGAGTCAGGACCAAATATCACTCGCTTTGGTGGGCTAGTGTGAGTAATATGGTATATAAATAACAAATTTGCAGCTAAGGAGGGAACATAAAGGACATCATTGAACTTTCCATGTTCCAACTTTATAGAACCCTTCCCTTCAACTCGAATTTGACCATCATCACCCATGTGAATTCTAGGACCATCGGTAGATTGTAATGAAGAAAATGATTCTTTGGATGCAACCATATGATTGGAAGCTCTTGAACCAATGATGAAAGCAATTGTTTTTGAACAACTAGCCTTCGGTGCATGACATCTCTCATCATGATCTTCATTCTTTTCTCCAAAGTTATCCTTCCTTGCACCAGCTGGTAGAGTGATGTATTTTTCTCTAGGAGAAGAGCCATTTGATCAATTGTTGTCCTCATACAAGAGCTTTCTGGATGAAATCCCCTTTCATAGTAAGAGCAAATGACCTTTTCTTTGCCCTTCTTCTTGTTTCTCCTCAAACCTGAGGAGTCATCCGATTGCTCTTTCTCCTTAGGAGGCTCATACTTGGTCTTTTGGTTCTTTTTCTTCCCCTTTCCATTGGTATCTTTGGGTCCTCTGGAAAACTAGGTTTGATCTTTGGAGGATCTGATGATTCCCATTTGGACAAGCTTGTCATGCTCATTGGTGAGAGACTCGATGAATGCATTGAGGTTTGACATATTCCAATTTGGGAACGTAAGCTTCCTGGTATGAAAGGTGGAAAAAAATGACTAATCTGGGCCAAGTTTTGAAAGGATGGCAAGGATGAGTGGATCATCCTCCTTATCAACTTTACATTGCTTCAACTGGAGCACTAGGTGCTTGAATTTGGTGAAGAAGTCATTCATGGTTTCGAAGTTTCCCAAGTCTAGATATATCAGCTTATTATCTAGCTAATAGATACTCAAGTAATCTTACTTATAAAATAGAGGAGCAAGTTTTTCCCATATCTCCTTGGGAGTATTCAATCTAGTGATGTGGAAGAGAAGATACTTAGAAATTGAAACACACATAAATCCAAATGCTTCATCAAGCTTATTCCAGTATTTTTCTTTGTCTACAACATGATTCGGCTCTACCTATGTGTCCATGGTGACTCTGTAGAGTCCTTTGGAGCGCAACTTTATCTCAATGACCTCCTTCCACTAATGGTAGTTGAAAGGAGCGAGAATGTTGCTTGAAGAGGCCATTATGCTACTGCAAGGAATGTAGTGAAGTGTTTGAGAAACCTGCAAATCACAAAAAAATAGACAAAGTAAGGTCGAAAACCTACACTTTTGGAGTTTGCTTCACACTCGGATTAGTCAATCAAGCAAGCTTTATTAACAATACTATTTTTCCCAGGAATTATGTGGTAAACTCTCTGCTTCTGGTGTAGAGTTAGAAGGAGCAATTTTTGCTCAAATTTTTTTGATCCAGCATGAAATCGATAGAAGAAGAATTGCCTTGTCCTACCGTGCCTCTGATACCATATTAAAATTGAGCTCACTACAGAAGATTCCACAAACAAATTTACTTAGAATATGATATGCCAAACAATGCAAAAAATGAGTTGCAGATGTATATGCTTTCATTATTAAAAAGTAAAAATCGATAATTATTACAATGCAATACATTGGCATTAATAGCCAGACAATTCAAATTTATGAGAGGAAATTTGAATTGATTAACTCAATCTGATTGCATGGATAACTGGATGTGTCTAGATAAATATCGGAGCTTAACTAGTTATATCCAATTGTCTAACTCAGTCTCTTAATCAGTTAGAATTAGTTAAACTAGTCTAACTGATGTGGTAGGTGAGAAAAGGCGCCTTCCCACATGCATCCATCCAAATATTGGCGCTAATTGAATGTAACTGACTCTTGACTAGTCACCAACTCACAACAACTGAAGGAGGTTGGTGCCGACACTCCTAGTGGCTCCTAAATTGTATGGATTGGTCTACGAGGCGCCTAAGATGATGCATGCAAGTGTAGTCGGTGGCAGTTATCCTCAATCAGTGTTCCCCACACTCTAGTGACTGGTACATGTGGCACCATTAGACGAAGTGGACTCAATTGTACTAGTGACTCAATAATGATTAAATGACTCCTAAGTTAGGCTAAATTGACCAGTTTGGACAAGGGAGGATTATAATCCTAACAAGGAAATGCCATAGAATATATTGGATAAATATTTGACTTGTTGTAGAAATACATTCAAGAAGATATGCCATTCATATTTGCAAGTAAAGTTACTTATTTGTCCATGGATTAGATAGACAAGTACATCAGTGAGATGGAGGTCCAAGGATGCATAAGTCTTTTATGCATCTATAGGGAGTTTGTGTGGCATGCATGCATTGGAGGAGAGGCCTAAAGAGCTACCTATATGGGGAGAAGAATTAGCTTTGAAGAGGGTGTCTGATTACATCCCACATAAATCAGCAAGCCAAAGATTTTATTCATCCATGGATTGGGTGGATGAATACATAGACAAGATGGAGATTCATCAAGGAAAAAAATCATTTTACTTCTATGATAAGTCTTTTGGATTTACTGATAGTGTCCTACCCTGTGGGAAGAAACAAAGATATATTTTACAACCATCATATACCTCTAGTACATATGCACAAGAGGTTAATTTTGATTTGCATGTGCTTGAAGAGTTTGAGAGAAAACAAAGTTGAGACCAAGCAATTGTACTATTTCAGATAGATTTGGAGATGCCTCTGGGTGAAAGTTGTATAATTTTGGAGGAGGAAAAATATGGTACATATTCTAAACCAATAGAAGGAGTCAAAGACTCATCAACATTCATGGTGGCTGAGTACTACCGAATTTTCAATTTGGCTCATAACTTTTTGTCCTCTACAATTTCTACTACGACTATAACACATGAGGATGATAATTGGGTGAAGGAATTATTTATTTGGTGCTAAGTAAGGAGTAGAAGGTTCCCACACTCATCCATGGGGATTTGATGAGAGAACCATCCCATTTTCAGCAGCAAAAAAGGAATTGATTTCCTATCATGTATTCATCAATTCATGGTGGTGGTTGCATTACCAGTGGCAGAGAGTTGAGCCATTGGGATTATGCACATGGGAAAAAAATAATATTTCCATATAGACCTGACAATTGGAGGATTTGTTTATCCATGGAATGGATGGATAGGTACTTGTTGGAGTTATACACCTTTTAGGGTGTACCTTTTTCTTACACCAAGGGAGTTTTAGCAGATGCATCATACATCTTCTGTGAGCAACATGGGGATCTATGGTTGTTGGAGGATTCCTATAGTTTTCTTGGGACACGGGACTCACATCTATGTCATCGTAGCAAAAAAATTGTGAGTTCCAACACTTGTGTGCATAGGGAACATAAGAAATGTTATGCTAAGTGGATAAGGATCACAAGGTTTTGGCCCTACATTGAAGACTTGCATAAGTTATTACAAGGGCTCTCACAATTTCAATTTTGCACTAGAAGCGTTGATCTTCTAGTGTGGTGGTATGATTTTCACATCCTCATTTTCATTTTCTATGATGATGAATATTTATAATTGTTACTGATGTTTAATGGGATGTAGTTGAGACATTGGGACCCTGACATTCCTTGAAATGACAACTTTCTAAAAGTGGCAGGAATAGTTGGATCTTTGCAGAGGAGGCAATGGGATTCATGATTTCTACTCAATTATCTTAGCTGGGTTGAAAGTTTTGTTAAAAAGGGTTTATTCATTGGGGAAAGAATATAATCAGAGTGGTGCAGCAGAAACACGGTGAACCTTTGGTATTTATCTTGGAATTGAGGATGCCAATTCTAGACAGACAACAACATATTCTAAATATTGAAGTCACTAGTTGACTTCATAGATGGTTGGAGTTGGTTCATTGCTTGAGGAAAATAAAATTTTGGAGGGGAGGAATGTAATTTCCCCATTTTTCTTGTTAACACCATGGAGAAACCCCTAACTCATGAGAACCCCAT
This sequence comes from Pseudotsuga menziesii, assembly GCA_001517045.1. Lineage (NCBI taxonomy): Eukaryota > Viridiplantae > Streptophyta > Pinopsida > Pinales > Pinaceae > Pseudotsuga > Pseudotsuga menziesii. Next base: position 51,039 of record LPNX010473432.1, read on the forward strand.
AGTTCCTAGTGAAGGACTAGAATAATTAAAAGGGGGGATTAATTATGAAAGATAATAAATATCCTTGGATGCAACTCTTAGACTTAGGATACTATTTTCATGTTTCAATTATTTTTTATTATGAATATATTAATTTTTGGACCTAGTGGATGTGCTAGGTGGCCAAGGGGGGAACTTGAGGTCTCGTGGACCCAATGGGATCTCACACTAAAAAGAAACTAGGAGAAAATTAGAAAGATCCAGAAATACAGGAAAGGCAACAATTTTTAAAAAGGATAAAGCATGCCTGTTAGAAAAGAAGGGAAGTTTAGAGGACGCAGTTTCTAAAACGTATAAAGCATGTCAGTTAGAAAAGTAGGAAATTTTAGAGGGTGTAGTTTCTAAAAAGGATAAAGCATGTTAGTGTGAAAAGTAGGAAACAAGAGGGCACAGTTTCTAAAGGAGGAAAAAAAAAGTCGGTTGAAAAGGCAGGAAAGTAAGGAAGACAAAGCAGGAAAGTTCCTAATCCACTCATGAGGACGCATTGGGTAAGGGAAGTGGGAATTATGAAGATTGAATTCAACCATGAAGCCTAAATGATATGTAAACAATGATTGCATGTCACTATCAGGACTTTTGATCATTTGAGATTTGAATTGAGAGCATTGTGCTACTAAGACTTGGGAGATGCACCCCTAGTCAAGTATGAAGATGTGCCCCTCCTTCCATTGAGAGGATGAAAGAATTTGGAACTCATAATTGATTTTTATTGCAGGTTATTGATCAGATCTAACACTGCTTCAACTGAATGGAGAAGCTAGAGATCTGAATCCTCCTTCTCTCGAGTGAATAGTGCCTCTGATTGCACTATAGTGATGTAATGAATTTGAAGACTATGTCTTGAGCGACCTATGGTATCCATTTAGAATTATTCATACTGTTAATTATTTTATATCCAATCCTATTCCATATGAGTGAAGAAGCCAAAGATCTAAATTATTCTCTTCTATAGTGAATAGTGCCTTTGATTGCACTATGGTTATGTAAGAATCATGAAGATTGTTTCCTGAGTTGCCTATGAGTTAATTTTGAATTCATGATGTTCATTTTTGTTGTAAAAAATACTCTCTACAATTTTTATGGAAGTTTGAGTTGATTTGATAAGCTAATTCATGAGATAAAATGACCCTATCTAGTTTTACTTATATTTTTTACTAGTTTTGTTGTTTTGAGTATAAAAACCACCCCTATAACGAAATATTGTCATTTATTTTCTGATAGGTGCCTAATACACCCATATACATATTAAAATTCCCAATCCTTTAATTGATATCTCTCTTCTATTGTTTGGGAAGGCTAGAAGTTGAACCCAAGGAGTTGTCTTAAAAGCTAGTTTCACTAGTGCGGCCCCTAGAACCTTTCTAATCTATTTCAGAATTGTAAAAACCTGATAATAATGACCTATAATTCCATAAAATATTTATGAAGGTCTCCCTAAGGTCATCCTATCGCCATTGGTTGTTGGATACTGAGTTGTAAAGGTTCTAGTTGGCATATGTTGGGACTCCTAGGAGCCTGGGATTAGACTTCAGACTAGATTATGTTCAAAACCTACAAGGACCCAACCATTGTGCTTAGGAACCTGAAAATTCAATACCATTCCCTTTCCTTATTGATATTACTAAATCCCCTTTCTGCTCACTCCACAAGCTTGAAATTTTCCCTATCTATTAACTAGTTTGTTGAAATTTATGTGCAAGAGTTAGTGAAACATTGAATTTGATTTTGGTTCATTACATACAATTAAAATGGTATACATGATGTCTTTCCTAGAAACACATATCCATCTAAACTTATATTATAGGGATATATTTGATGTTCAATTCTTTCAATCATCTTGTTGGTAAATATTATCCTTGTAATCATTCTTAAATGATAATTTCTCAAGGAATTGGTACATAGACATTTAAGAAAAACCAAAATAATAAACACAATTAATTATTGTATAAAATAATTATAAAAAAAATGAACAAAGAAAATAGATACCTAAATCCCTCGTCAATGTTCATTCACCCTTAACAAAGTATGGCTCCATTCAGTAAGTGAGAGGTTTTCTCCCACGTGTCTCCCACCCCCCACATTCTAATGAGAAGGTTAAGAGTAGTTCATATCCAAGTGATCCTTTACAAAAACATCTATATTAGTTTATCTTGATGAGGAGTTCGACAAATAATGATTCATAGTGCACAATGGCTTGATAAGGTTAGTGGATGAGTCAAACATGGTATTGAGTTGGATGGATGTTTTGGATTATTTCAATTGAGCAATATACAAGATACTTTAACATGAGATCAACTTAGACACTATGAAAGGATATAGATGGGGATATGACAATATGCACCCATGCATAAGACTATGCACATGGTAGGGGCTAGAGTGGACAAGCTAGAGATTAAGGGAAATTTGTAGGATTGCATAGCATAGTGTAGCCAAGAGGTTATGAGGAAATTCGACATCAAATGATATTCTAAGTGCATTCATATTACTAATCTACGTTGATTTGATCTTACATGTTTATGTATCCTTGTAACATATGATTTAACATTACATGGTCTAAAGACTAATTGCTAGGGGAATACCTATTGACTGGAAGTGATGCATCTTTATGATAGCTATTAAAGTTCACTTGTCACTATTATAAGTGATTTATCTTGAAGACGACAATGGTTATGCGTTTGGTAATTCTCTTAGTCATTAGTTCCTAAATTATAGTGTCTTGTTTATATGCTAAATGATGATGAAGGAAGGGTTCCAAAATATAGTTTTAGATTGGCTCATATTGGTTTAGACAAGTTGTTTTATAATAGCTTTATGTTGTGTCGATGTGTCGTTATTCCATGGAAATTTTGGAGTATGTTGATCTCAAAGAAGTGGACACACTACATTAAGCTAAGGATAAAAGCAAGTATTGAATCAGTTTCTCACATTTTTGTTCACTATCCTTTTTTCAAATCTTTGTGGTCTAAGTTGTGTAGAATCCTTAGTCTCCAGTTTGCATGGGAGGGTTCATCCTTTCAATTCTGTATGAAAATTTTGTTTTAAAAGAAGGTTAATGTTAAAGAGATACCTCTGTTTTATGTTTGGGAGGATGGAAGACTAGAAACAGGTCCATATTTGAGGACATAATTCCATATGTATACTTGATTTACTGTAAATATATCAACTTATATTGGGAATACCATATGGAGAAGAGTATCAAGCATGTGACATATCTTGTTAAGCCATTTTTTGAAAAAAATACCTCCATTGGCTATTTTAATGGGGTCGAGAAGGATGATGTTTGTGGGGTTGGAATGTTCCTCAAGGTAAATGGGAACCATGTTATTTACTTGTGGATGGGGTTAGGTCATGGAACTAATACCAAGTATGAGCCTCTAGCTCTCTGGAGACTAATGTGCTTTGCAAAAAAAGAGGCATCTTCAAATTATAGATTGCTAGAGATTCAAAAGTGGTGATTGACTGGGTTGCTGGTTGTATAAACTTGGATGTAGTTCATCTTTATCAAAGGTCCAACTAAGTTCTGGAGATAAAACAATCATTTTTCCATATCTCTTTCGCCCATATCTATCGAGAATTCAACTTTGAAGCTAACATACTACCAAAGAAGGCAGTTGGCATTATGGATGGGTTGCAACACTTTGAGGAATTAGTTGATGATATTATGGTTGACAAAGTTCAACAAATTTTTTTAAGATTGTTTTGTATGGTTTTGTCTTAAGATGTACCTAACTATTCTGTTTTTCTTAGACTATTGTAAAGACTGATAAAAATTTGTAGGATTTCCTATATGCAAAACTAAGAAAAAGTTGCAATGTTTTGGTTGATAGACTTTTAGGCCTAATCAAAATTTTGTGTAAGGGATCTATAACTTTGATTCTCACTTTTGATGAATAACAAGTTATAAAGTTTTTTTGTATTGAAAAAGCATAATACCACATATGGAAGAACAATTGAGTATGACACTGATTATATAATTTTTTTTTATTGTAATGAACAATTGTTAGCAATAAATGTTGTGTTTCGCAATGGGTTTTTACCTTATACTTGAGTTCCCACTATAAATTTGTGTCTTCATGTGTGGTATGTGATTTTTTATATGATTTTGTTTAAGTTGATATAACTTTATGACATGCATATAAGAAAAATTATTTTTTTAGACATGCTAATATTAGTAGGAAATTAGAGTAGTGATATGTTATCGAAAGTGGTTGAGGCCATGCTAGTGTCAACACCATCCAAAATTGTCCTCTATTTTCTTTTCAAATGTTGGTGCTAAGTGTCATTCACATTTTGTGTCCAACAATTTTGAACCTGATATATTTATTTTATAAAATATTTGGTGTGCTGAGGCTTAAACCAACAGGTATGAACATCGAAAAGATCAAACCATGCATTAACATATGATCAACCCTTGCTAGTTTAGTGGCATGCTTAGCTAAGAGTATTGTCTAACTAACTAGGTAAATCGATCAAGAATAATTAATATACCTTTGCACTAAATCAGAATATTGTTAAGCCAATAACATTTCCATTCTATTTTAAGTGTGTTGACGAAAAGAGACTCAAAACATAGTTGCTCAAGGAAAAAATATGGTGGCTTGTTAAATACATGATAAATATCTATATGTAAAATCTCCTAAATATTGTATTGGGTGAGTAGGGAACCATGACATAGAGAAATTTGATGATCCATATAGTAGTGTTGATATGATGCTAAGGTCATCTTGAGTTGGCCACTGAAAATGATGAATACTATAAGATGATCCTTAAAAACATTTAACTACATTGGAGTTGAACAAGGTGAATAATGAGGAATTATTGATCCATAATTTCCAATCAATTTGGAACGACATGCATGTAGTTAGGAAAGTGCTTATATTGCATAAAATTGAACCCATATGAGCTACACAAAGTGTGAACCAATCCCAACTAAGGGAACTAAGAAAGGGATTTTTTTGTTTGTTTGTTGAGAGGAACTCTCTTCATCTATATATTGGCTAGAATTATAAACATTATCCAATTGTACCATTAATGTTGCAAGACAACTAAATAACTTATAGATGAGGAGGATGTCAAGCATGAATATATCTAGAAAAATGGCCTAGGTCTTTTATTGTCGTTCTTTCGAAAATTGTTTCTCAACAAAGGAGGGTCTAATAAGCTATGTAAGATGCTAGAATTGACTAAAGGAAGTATCTTGTTGGGTGCAAATAACATTTATATTAGCTAGTAAATCACTACAAGAGACAAGAGGGTGGGGTATGTTTAGGATTTGCTTCCATGTGGCCTCAAAATACTTCATCATATTAGATACCATAGTTTTCCAAGCTTCCTTCTACTACAACTAGTCTCCCAAGGTGCCATGGACGATATTCAAATCGATGTGATGATCCAAAATGTGGAGATTGTTCAATTTGATCCTTAATTTATTTCTCTAGATATTGCAAGTGGACTTGAGATTTGGTCTTCTAGCTTTGAAAGATTCCCAAGTCCTAGAGGAAATATTCTAACTTTACTTAGTGCCAAAAAAATTCACATAAGTCCACCATGTCTGGAGAAGTAGCTCTAGATAACTTACTTAAAGGGGGTAAACTTGTAGAGATTAAACTCATTCAATTATAAAGCCTAAGAAATCCATATAGTTAAGTATGTAAGGTATGTTTTTCAACTTATAGCCAAACAAATTTTATCTTATGTATTGTAATGTGTATTGCATCCAATTTTTTCTATTAATCTATGACTCCATTATGCATTTCTCATGGCTTCACTAACCGATCCATCTTATTAATCAAATCTAGTTCCATATTTATTTCTAACGAAAGGAGAACACCTTGTTTTTCTAACTATCCTTGGGATTATATAAGGGAGGTTTGATGCTTGACCGAAAGGGAATCATTTTATGTGAGGCACAACTTAAGTGCAACATTATTAGGTTTTAATCCATCACATTGTTAGAATTCACAAGCATATTGTATAATTAGTAAACAAATCGAAGAAGAGTTCATGGATTTGATAAACAACATAGAAATCAACTGATGAACAATCAACTATTCAATTTATGTTGATTAAGTGGTTTCAACCAACTCAAAATACCTCACTCCACTTAGTCGATCCAAAATTTCAACTTTTTTGAGTTGGATTTATATAGATTTTACTGAAAAAAAGTTCAGAGGGAGCTAATCAATCAAGTATATATTTATCAATAAATACCATGAGATAACTAGTAGGAATAAAAAATTACTATAAACAAAGGATAATAATCTCTACTTGCCTTTTGATGACCAAATTAACAAATTTACATGTTGGCCTTGTCCTCTTTCATTCACCAAATCCTCTATTCGCAACAATAGTTGGGGGTACAAATCTCCACCCAACCAACCCCAAATCAAAATTAAGGCCCTCGAGACCTCAATAATTAACATTATGCCAGACTAGGTGACACCTTAACTCTTTTCTCTATCCACCTCTATTTTACCCTCTCCTCCTCCTCCTTATCCTATGTCTTAACATGTGCACAAGCAAGAGAAAACTAAAATAATGAGAAAAATACCTAGAAAACAATTAGCAAGACTAGAACCTCTATTGCTTGGTCTTTACCCTTGTTTATTACTAAATTTCCATATTTTACTAAATTTCTTAATTTTGCTTGCATGAAACACTTGTCACCCATGCACTTAACCTAAATTACAAGTGCACATTTTCCTTTCTATTTTTACATTTTACATGACCTGTTTACTAATACCATATAGTATTATACTTATTCTAATGTCTAAAGTTGCGGTGTTACATAACCCCTCCCCCCTTAAGGAAACTTTGTCCTGAACTTATAACCCCATATCAACAGATACAAAAAATTACTGAATCAGTCATGTAGATAACATGTAACATAGATAGATATTACTATTGTGAAGATGATATATTTACATGTGTGGCCATCACACATAAATCTCTGAACTGCACTAATACAATCATGGCACCATACGTTACAACATGCTCTGGATTAATTCCCAAGGTGTCTAATATGCAATTAATCATCCAATTATGCATCAATATAAACAGTAATAATGTCAATAAAGGAAAAATGAAAGTACACATTTGTGAAACTTATTCCTTCCTTACTCACCCTCTCCTTAAGAATCATACCATATGCCACCTCCATAATCTTCCTTGCCAATACTCTGGATGGTACCACTCACCATGTCATGGGTCCTCTACTGTAACCTATCCACGGATCATACACCATGGATCAAAATTTTTCTGGGAAATGTTTGCAGCTTAGCCACCCTCTCAACTTCTAGTAAATGTGTGGCCTCATTGGAGTTAACTGGAGTATAGGAATTATCGGTATTAACCAACATCGAGCTACTGGTACCCTAATTTCGCTATCAAGATCATTATACCTTGGACATATCGAAAGGATGTCCTATACTCCCTTCATATTGACCCTTAAGGAAACAACCCTAGGCATCAAAAGTCCTTTTCCATATGCCTCCCCCATGACGATGATACCTGTAGTTGTGAACTTTCAGTAGAAGAGTTAAGCACTATTGGAAAAGAGTTAATTGTTTAGTTTAGCCCCTAACCCATAACATTTTTGTAGTATCCATTCCCATTCATGGTTATGCCCCCCCACAAAATCCTAGAATGATTAACCTCGTTAGGTTCTTCAAGTGGATCACATAAAAAAAAACTTCCACTCACCATAATGAACAATTATTAATAGCCTCTTCCTCAAGATAATAAGATATCATGGAATCATTTATGAAGAATAAAACATTATAACTAGTTATCATATGTGAATAATGCCTCGTCACAAATTACATTTTTTAATAGAAAGTATCATAAACCATCACCATGGAATAATATGACTCATAAACTAAGTTTTACTTATCATTAAATACCAACATGAATTAATTAATCATTCTACTTAATACCAATTCTTATAAAATAAATGTCTATGAAATCATCAAGAATCCTACTGAATTACTTATCATGAAATATCATCATGAATAACAACATATTATAAAGTATCACACTAAATGCCAACATGAAGTAATGGCATATCATAAAGTGTGTATCCTTCAATAACAAATACCATGATGAAGCGATAAAAATACTATAATGAATATCAACATGAAATATTCTAAAGAAGTGAATGTATCTATGACATTCTAAGAGATAGTGATTTTCCAACTTTAACCCTTTTAGTGTCACACATACAAATTATTTTCTCACACAACGCTTTAGAAATTGTTCATTGCCTTGCTTCTAAATTAGGTTTGATCATCTCCTTATCTTAATTTTCTCTTATCTTCTAATTCTATATCATATTAAAACTTTCCCAAAAAATTAAATGCAATAATATCTTTCTTATTACTAATTGTTAAATAAATAATACTTGAAGATATGAATAATTTTTATTGAACCCAATATGAATGGATATTATTATTTTCAAAGTAATTAAGTAAAATATTGAATAGTTATATTAAAATATAGAAGAACAATGGGATATTATTATTTCGAGACTAATTTAGTGAATAGAGCTTAGATTCGGTGGTTGGGAGGATTCATTGTGACACTCTTACCCTAGATTTGGTGGTTGGGAGGATTTATTGGTTGTGGAAATTGAATCTAGGTAGGTTGTGTGATTGAATTTGGGTTGGGTCCGGAGAGTAATGATCATTCCTCCCTATCATATCATCAAAGCTATATCCAATGGACTATGGACTATGAATGATGTATAGTTATCAAATTTTATAACTTTTTTTCCAATTCTGGAACTTAGTAATGCTAAACTATTTTAATAAGATGGAGATAAATGTGTGAAGAGGGTGGATATAACTAACACAATGACAAGTAAAGTAGCTAGTGAATGCCCATAGGCACATCCATCCACTTATTATGGAGATGGCTGGATGTTAAACAAAAAATAAAATATACAATTTTATATTAAAATAATATTAGTTTATTCCTTATCCATTATTAGTTTATTTTATCAAGATGCTTTTAATAATATTAGTCTATTCTTAATCAATATGTCTTTTATAATATTATTTTATTCTTAATCAAGATACATTTAAGCATAACAAGATATTGCTATTATGGAATGAATTGTGGTTGTACACTTGTTACACTTGAGTTAATCTTGTTGATAGGAATTTCAAAATCTTGGATAATATCTAAACATTTCTCAACAAAATCATTATCATCCATGACAATGCTTCGTTATTTTATAACATAATAGTATGGATGGCAATTGGAAGTTTATGGTGGCACACTCTAATATGGATGACAATTGGAAGTTTTTGGTGGCACAGTCTCTGCAAGATAGCGCACCCTTTGGGATACTCCAAGTGGCATGGACCTTTGACATGTAGTCCATGTGAACATCAACTCGAAGATCTAATAGTACCTTTCCTTGGGGAAGCTTAAACAATTCCTGTAATATGTATTTAAGATAGTACTTTATGTGCTAACAATTTTCATTGAAAATTATACATAATGTGTTCAATAACATAATTTTGTTTTTAAATTATTCTGATTTTAATTTTATAATTTCACAATTAATATTGCTCTTCCACAGATTTATGTCATATCTATAACATATTTCACCAATCACAAAATTGCTTTATTGAAATCTAAAATTTGATTACTTTATTTATAATTATAAAAAAATCATTTTAATATATTTTTTAAACATTATGAAAAGCTTATGTAATAATACATAGTTTTCTTCCTATCCAAAAGTACACTCCCTACTTGCAAGGAATAATAAAACTTTGCATCACTTAAAAGAGTTTTTTTTTAATCCAATTGATTAAAACAAAACAAGGCAGGCTGCTGAAGGTAGCAATTCCCTGCCTAACAAATTTGAGTGCAATGCAATAATTCAGTTCATAAAGAGCAGGCTTTGAAATACTGTCACATGACAATATCAATTGCCTTTACAATTACATGGAGGACCCTATTGCTGACCTAACACCCGAGGTTCTTGGGAGGATATATCACTTTTCACACCCATTGCATAAAGCTCCATGTCCAGTTTTGGCCCTAAAATAACAACAAAATTCAAATTAGTTTGCGGTCAGGTTAGTGAGAACATTTTTACACTATGACAACATAAGTTCTAAAATTTGCTATGTGAGTCTGCCAATGAATCCCAAAATGATTATAAAATGGAGCTATTCATGGGATCCAATTTGTGGGAGGTCTGAAATTTTGAAAACATAACAAGTGAAATCCATCTATTCAACCATTTGGACTCGAAAATATGATGAAATAAAATGAATTAAAAGGTGTCGGGCTTGTGAAAGGTATGGAGTTATTTTTAAATTTTTAAAAGTTATGAAGTGTTTGTAGTTTATTTGCAAGGCACATAAAAAAATGTTGATGTATTTGTAACTTCATAATGTATTCATCCGTAGATCTTATGTATTGTACCCCTGATGTTTATTCCGGGAAGTGTTTGTAATGTATTTAAGTCATGTCATGCCCTGATGTTCCTATAGGGAGATTCAATAATGTAAACAAGTCATGTAAAGTCATTGTGGGTAACCCTCCTATTTATCAAGGGTTAAAGTCCCCATAGTTGTGGGGCACTAGGGTTATTAGACTCTCCTATAGAAGTCAGCCCTAGGTGAGTTAATGTAAGTTGGGTCATTAGTACCCCAGATGTGGTTACTTGAGCCTACATAACTAAGTTAGGTATACTCAAGCCTACATAACAGAGTTAAAGGTTAAGTGAATGAAAGAATATAAATAGAGAGTGAGACTCTCTATTTATCACACACATACTCACTCACTGGGGCACATGAGTGAGAGAGAAGAAGCTGGGATCAGAGAGAGAGACTACTGCTATCAGAGATCATCTTTATGTTTTCAGGTTTTACTTTTGGTGTTGATTCTACCTTCAAGGAATTTGCGGGGTTTTCTCCTTTATGGTTTTCCTGAGGAAAATCTTTGTGTCTATTGTCTCTTGTGTTTGACTGTTGTGCTTGTTATTCTCTTTGTTAAAGATCCTAATATAATGCTAGCTTGAATGATAAAAATCTAACATGGTATCAGAGCTAACTTGAGAAGAAGACATTCTGCAGCTACAAAAGCTAGGAATTCTTAGTTTTTGGGTCTCTCTCCACAATCCATCAGCAAAAGTATGCTAGGATGACTCTCCATTGAAGGGTGCATCTTTCTGTCGAAGCAGAATTCGATTTTAGACATTTTTAGTTTTTGGTGCGGGAAATTAGGGCTTCTTACAGAAGAGGAATTTTTGAGTGAGCCTAGAATAGGATTTCTCTCCTCATCAAAATCAAATTTTAAAGACATGGTTCGATATTTTTGGTTGGGTGAAACTCTGGGAAAGTCAAACCCTAGTTTGACTCCAGGTTGGAAAAACCCTAAATACTAAAACTGATAAGTTTTGGTACATTTGCTATATCTTGGGATTTCAAAAGTCTCAGGGGCCGAAACTTTCATAGGTCGAAGATGAAATCCAGATGTACACTATGTCCAAGTTGTAGCCTCATATTCACTATATTCTAGGATATATGATTCCTCCAAGTTAGGGTTCGAACCTCTCCTAGGATTCATCCCCAAACAGGACACCTGGGGAGAATTGCCATATCTAGGGCTAAAAAGGTCCAAATGAAATTTATGAAGATTTTCCAAAAAGGGAACGGACTTTAATTTATGTGGTCCAAGTTTTAGACCCAGAATATGAAACAGTGACACGTGGAAGTTTGTACAACTTTGCTATGCAGACAGTCCTGAAATAGGTCACCTTGGGAAAACGCTCATAAGTCCCAATTGGTGAAACCAATTCTAATGAAACCTATGGTATTGGAATAGGGATAGGAGATGCTGCCTTAGTACAGATTTTCAGACATAGAGGAGTAGTAATTTCAGAGATACCATAGAAACAGTATCAGGCATTTTTGCAGAAGAAATTGGAAAACTGGGGCTTCCTGTTCTGAGAGCTTTTCTCCACTGTTTTTAGAAAAGGAGTACATTGGACAGCTCACCTTGAAGAGGTCTATCTTTCCAGTCAATTAGATCTAAAATATTCCAAGTTTTGAAAATTAGGGTTTCTCTGATAAACCCTAGATCAGCCAGCTGTGGAACTAGGATGGACACCTCAAATCGGTAAGATCTAATCTTTTGCTATTTTCATTTGAGGTTCCCATTTCAAAGTGATCTATCACATCAGCTTGATGATAAGCTTGGTGAAGTTCACAACTTCCAAGCATGGAAGTATATGATCTCTTTGAAGAAAATGAATTGGACACCTGCATAAGTAGAGAGGTTCTAGTTCCAGAGGGAGATGAGGCTAAAAGCCTTACACCAGAAGAACTTAGTCAAGGCCAAGAAGATCATTGCTGATTCAATCATGGATCACCTTATACCACAAGTTTCTTCCGTAAATACACCGAAAAATATGTTTGATTCCTTGACCAAAGTATTTGAAGGAAAGAACATAAATCAGAAGATGACCTTAAGAAACCAGCTGAAGAATGTGAAGATCCAGAATACAGAGACCATACAGTCATACTTTACCCGGGTCTCTCGAATCAAAGAACAACTTGAAGCGGTAGAAGAAGAAGTGGAGAATGCAGAAGTTGTGACAACCACCTTGAATGGCCTCCCAGGATCATGGGATTCATTCATTCGAGGAATGTGTGCCAGAGGGAAGTGATTACTTTCAATAGACTCTGGGAAGAAGAAGAAGCTCAACTCATAATAAGAGAAGAGAAGATGGGAGGAACTAAAGATCAAGCTCTCACCATCCAAAGAAGATCCCTCAAGCGATGAGGAATACGAAGGACTCAACTCTTCAAGAAACTCTTATCCATCTTAGCATTTGGATAAGAAATGATGAATGAAGAAGATGATGAAGTTGAAGGCTCAAGAAGGAGTCTACCCACGAAACAAATAAAGATAAGTATTCAATAGTCATTTCATGATATTGTTTTGTTATGCATTTGTTTATATTCAGTTAATGTATTATGCATGATAGAATGTTTGCATTAATGACAATATACTACTAATATGCACGTAATGGGTAAGTAGCTCATGGTGCTATACAACTCTCCATTGCTACTTATCTAGAATGAAACCTCTTTGTTGACATATTGAATTAGTGCACAATCTCAATGTAGTCCTGGTAGAGATGGAAGGCATATAGAAAGTTTCCGTGAGATATGGATGAATGTTGTATTGGCTAAAATAGTTGCATAATCATATATTTTGATGCAAAAGAAATTTTCATTATGAATATACCTTATGAAATATTTCTAACCGTACAACTAATGCATTTGACTTGTAGGAAAGATCACGTAAAATTGCCTACAAGCAAAGAAGGACGAGACTTGTTCCGAAGAACAAGTAACGACAGTTCAAAGATGAAGAATAATATGATGAATGTAGTGACATCATTGATGCAGAACCTTCCAGCCATGAAGAAGTAACCAAGAAGAAAGGGAAGACCAGTTCAAGAAGAATGATGTCTAGGATGTATTATCAATACATGAAGGGAAGTTCGTAGTTCCATCATGCAGTAGATGGAAACATCATAGGATACAAGGTAAGATTTGTAGCACAAGGCTTCTCACAAAAAGAAGGCATAGACTATGAAGAGAAATTTGCATCTAGTGGGAGTTGAGGCACATGATAGGCAGAATCATGTGTGCAAATTAAAGAATACCTTGTACGAGCTCAGAAGAAACACATGGGATAATACATACATGAGGAACTTGAAGAAGATGACAAGTGCATAGTTGGGTACGAGAAGCTATCCAAGGTGCGTAAAGATATGGGGCTCCAAAAGAAGATCACGGAGAAAGAAAAAGGACCAGGTCCTGCTCCGGGTATGTAGCCTTGTTATGTGAATTCATCGATAAAGAACCTTCCAACTATGAAGAAGCGATAGAAAGAAAAGAATGGAAGGATGCTATGATAGAAGAGTATCAATCGATCATGAAGAATGATGTCTGGGATGTTGTCCCTAGACCAAAGGGGAAGTCTATTGTAACTTCCAAATGGATCTACAAGATCAAGCATGCTGCAGACGAAAACATAGAAAAATATAAAGTGAGATTTGTCGCTCATGGCTTCTCCTAGAAAGAAGGAATAGATTATGAAGAAAATTTTGCACCTGTAGCCAGATACACTTCCATCAGATCAGTACTTTCTCCGACTGCAGTGATGAAATGGAAGATAGACCAAATGGATGTCAATACTGCTTTCTTGAATGGTGTAGTGGAAGAGGAAGTGTATGTGGAGTAGCCACTCAGTTTTGATACACATGACAGGGAGACTCATGTGTGTAAATTGAAGAAATCCCTATACGATTTGAAATAGGCACCCATAACATGGTACGGTATAATTGACAGCTTTCTATCCAGTTTGGGCTTTACCAAGAGTAAATCAGATTCCAACCTTTACTACAAGGTTGAAGATGGTAAACCATTGATACTCCTACTGTATGTAGATGATCTATTTGTGATAGGTATGGATGGGTTGGTTTCTGATACGAAGAGGAAGCCTGCTTCTGAGTTCGAAATTAAGGACTTGGGGATGATGCACTATTTTATAGGCATGGAGGTGTGGCGAAATGTAGATGGAATTTCCCTAGGACAAGGGAAGTATACGATAGATATCTTGAAGAGATTCAGGATGATGGATTGCAAGGCCATGACCACACCGATGGGATCAAACCTGAAGCTATTGAGCGATGCTTCATCAGAGTCGGTTGATGCTACAATGTATCGTCAAATTATTGGGTCCTTGATGTACCTGACGAATACAAGACCAGATATTTACTTTGTTGTGTACACCTTGAGCCAGTTCCTGACAGATCTGAGACATGTTCACTTGATTGCTGCAAAGGATATTCTGTGGTACCTAAAGGGTACAGTTGATTATGGGCTCAAGTATAATGTTGATCAGAAGATTAACCTAGAAGTTTATGTTGATTCAGATTGGGTAGGCAGTGCCATCGATAGAAAGAGCACCCTAGTGTGTTGCTTCAGTATGGGATCAGGAGTGATCTCTTGGTTTAGCAGGAAACAGCCTTGCATGACACTAAGTATAGCTGAAGCAGAGTATGTCACAATTTGTTCAACTAGTTGTGAGGTAGTATGGCTAAGGAAGCTACTATCTGATTTATTTGATCTCGAGTTGGATGTTAATTATATATATTGCGACAACCATATTTGTGTGAAGTTTTCAGAGAACTCGGTGTTCCATGATAAGTCAAAGCATATTGAGATCAAATATCACTATATCAGGGATATGGTGTAGAGAGGAGCAGTGAAGGTCCAGTATGTTGCGGTGAACGAACAGATAGATGATGTGTTGACTAAGCCATTGGCCAGAGTGAAGTTTGAGTACTTCAGGGAGAAGCTTGGTGTTCTCCAGATCGAGGTTCCCTCCAAGGGGAAGTGATGATTCTATGAGCCATTCTGACATGGTGAGAGGATTGGTTCCTTCCCTGGTCAAATTTAAGGGCTGAGCCATTTTGTCATGGTGAGAGGATTGGTTCCTTCCATGTCAAATATGAGTGCTGAGCCATTCTGATGTGACTATAGGATTGGTTCCTACATGATCAAATATAAGAGCTAAATGCCATTATCTAGGAATGGAGGCACTTGGTCAATTACCAAGAATTTGTTCAGTCTGGGACTGACACTCGGACTAGGGTTGAGAGCCTTTCTGACATGACGTGTGAATAAAATTTTCCTATCATGACGTGTGAATAAAGTTTCCTATCATGATGTGTGAATAAAGTTTCCTATCGTGGTCAGATATAAGTGTAGAGCCTTTCTGACATGATGTGTGAATAAAAGTTTCCTATCATGATGTGTGAATAAAGTTTCCTGTCATGATGTGTGAATAAAGTTTCCTATCATGGTCAGATATAAGTGCAGAGCCTTTCTGACATGATATGTGAATAAAGCTTCCTATCATGATGTGTGAATAAATTTTCCTATCATGGTCATATATAAGTGCAGAGCCTTTTTGACATGATGTCTGAATAAAAGTTTCCTATCATGATGTGTGAATAAAGTTTCCTATCATTATGCGTGAATAAAGTTTCCTATCATGGCTAGATATAAGTGCAGAGCCTTTTTGACATGTTGTGTGAATAAAATTTCCTATCATGGTTAGATATAAGTGTTGAAGAAGATGAAGACCTACTTGGAGGCTAGGCCTACAACTAGCATGAAAAAGGGATGGCTCTGTAGAACTTCCTGTGATGAGAAGAATAATGAGATAGCACCCGTGATGATGATCTAGCAGCAGTGATGATCTAGATCTGGTGATGAAGATGAAGATGACAGGAACTCGACGATGATCTAGTTGATACAGAGAAGAAGACCAGTGCTGACAAATTGTGTTGAGAGAATACCTTCCTAGTTAAGAGGGAGTGTTGATGTATTTGTAACTTTGGAATGTATTCATCCGTATATCTTATGTATTGTACCCCCGATGTTTATTTCGGGAAGTGTCTGTAATGTATTTAAGTCATGTCATGCCCCGATGTTCCTATCGAGAGATTCAATAATGTAAACAAGTCATGTAAATTCATTGTGGGTAACCCTCCTATTGATAAAGGGTTAAAGTCCCCACAGTTGTGGGGTACTAGGTTTATTAGACTCTCCTAGAGAAGTCGACCCTAGGTGAGTTAATGTAAGTCGGGTCATTAGTACCCCGGTTGTGGTTACTCAAGCCTACATAACAGAGTTAAAGGTTAAGTGAACGAAAGAATATAAATAGAGAGTGAGACTCTTTATTTATCACACACACACTCACTCACTGGGGCGAATGAGTGAGAGAGAAGAAGCTGGGATCAGAGAGAGAGACTACTGCTGTCGAGAGATCATCTTTATGTTTTCAGGTTTTACTTTTGGTGTTGATTCTACCTTTGAGGAAGTTTCGGGGTTTTCTCCTTTATGGTTTCCCTAAGGAAAATATTCGTGTCTATTGTCTCTTGTATTTGATTGCTGTGCTTGTTACTCTCTCAGTTAAAGATCCTAATATAATGCTAGCTTGAATGATAAAAATCTAACAAAAATTTTGTCATTTCCTCTTTTAGATGAAAAGGAAAGTTAAACTTTAACAAAGTAAAGGTTTAATGGACCATGAGTCCTATTTGTATTTTATTTGTTAGTGGTTAATTTGTTAGGCACATAAAGTTTTTTATCCTTTCCTCCTTTCGATGAACATTAAACATAATGAAGTAAAGGTTTAATGGACACCCTTGTAACGCAGAGGCCGTTAAAGTGCAACTAATGCAAGGGTTAAGGCTAGGGAAAAAGGGTGCAAATCTAGATGCTAACAACTCCATTGGCACTAATTTATATCATCTTAATTCAGTATTTCAGTCGCTGCATGATATTTGAGCATCGAGGAACTATAACTATGAACAAATTGAGGGAGAGATAATGTATCCCACTATTAGTGATATTGAAATCAACGCATTGTAATGTTGTAAGCAGGTCCCATAATGAGGTACATTCGTAGGTAAAAGGACGAAAGATATTTATTCAAAAATTTGGTAGAAGTTGCTAGCTTTACCTCCGAACATTTATTGTCAAAAATCCAGGAATCCAGGGTGAATGACACTAGTATCTAGAAAGTAATTCTCTGTTATTTTTTTAACACTGAAAAAACAAAAGTATTTTTTTTACTGGTGGTAGAGAAAAAGTATCATGCCAAAAGCATAACAAAAGTATCATTCGCTAAGGTTTTTCATGTCCACAAACCACCTTATACAAAATTAAAAATAACACAACAAAGAAAAAAAATTTGTTAAAAGAGTAAGAGTCTCGCTAAAAGTGCAAGTTTGAGTCTTCTCTAGCCACACATGTTTCCTAGCAAGCCTTGTTAAAAGAACAAAAGTGAGAATGTGAAGATACATTTTTCTTAGCGACATGAGGTTAAGGAAAGCGACCAATGCACTTCTCCATCACAAACACAAGTGGTCATGGGTGTCCATGAAAGGTTTAAAAAGACAACAGATGGACAGGATACCATCTTTTCAACAAAAGTTTCCTTTTCGAAGACAACACTCAATCTAAACGCCAAAATTTACGTTCTCAAACAATTGTAAAAGGTCTCTAGCTTCTTCGTTATTTCTAGTCTACATTTCATTGAGAGAGAAAAGCTAGTGATGGGTTGGAACACCTAGCTGCAAGCAGTTGATTCACCTTTCTATTTCCAACTTCCTGCATTGAATTTTGAGAGTTTTAATGTACAATATATGGTAATTTTATGTAGCAAAAACAACAATCCCGATCAAACAGAGAAAATATCTTGATAGATTAGAAGAACTACAGTGTGTTTGAAGCAAAAGGGGCATGCCAAAGAAACTAAGGTAATTATGCTTGTCTTCTACTTGCTTACCAAATGCAAATATATAAATTTTTAAATTTTGGCATGCAAGTGATTATATTGTTCATTATTCTCTTGGTTAGTCTCTTATTCTATCATGCAACCGTACCATGAATGTTACACATTTTAAGAACTATTGCCATAAACGTGAGGAATCCATGAAAATATAAGCTATTATTACAACTATAAATCCCGGGTTCCCAGCATAAGAATTTAGATGATGAAATTTGTTGGAAAGATTAGTTTCGTTGGTGTAACTTTTTATATTTGCTGACGGCTAAGTTGATGAAACATGAAAGAGCCTCCTTCAATAGAGCACTCTCCCTATGTGCTAGATGTTTTAAAAATAAGATTTAGAATGATGACAAATAAATTTATTCTAATTTGTTATTCTGAGCGATTTGATTTCCTAGAGTACAAAAGGATTTAGAAAAGGTTTTCTTAGCATGGTTAGTGGGATGTGGAATGGACATGGGTGTTAATTTTCTCATCGTCCATCATGCTATTTGATGCTCTTAGTTTGTTGGACATCCTATAAGACCTTTTATGAGTTACCCAATAAATACAAAGGAATATTTTGAAAAAACATCTCAGATGCCTTACCCATATGTTCACCACCGATATTTTTATGAACATATTTTTGCTCGCCATCCTTGTTAATTTTTTGAATCCGGAGGAGGAAGGAATCATTGTAGGACCAATACCCAGTGTTGAGTGAGAAGTGTTGGGCTTAGCTAGGGCTTGTATTTGTTTTCCTAACTAAAGTTACACATGGTTTGTTTGTCTGATGAAGAAGAGTTGGATAATGATCCTATCTTGATACAGGCCCCATACAAAAGGATTTGGAAAAGGTTTTATTAGCATGGTTAGTGGGATGTGGAATGGAAATGGGTGTTAATTTTCTCATCGTCCATCATGCTATTTGATGCTCTTAGTTTGTTGGACATCCTATAAGACCTTTTATGAGTTACCCAATAAATACAAAGGAATATTTTGACAAAACATCCCAGATGCCTTACCCATATGTTCACCACCGATATTTTTATGAACATATTTTTTCTCGCCATCCCTGTCAATTTTTTGAATCCAGAGGAGGAAGGAATCATAGTAGGACCAATACCTAGTGCTGAGTGAGAAGTGTTGGGCTTAGCTAGGGCTTGTATTTGTTTTCCTAACTAACGTTACAGATGGTTTGTTTGTCTGATGAAGAAGAGCTAGATAATGATCCTAGCTTGATATAGGCCCCATACTTATATGCTTTCTTGCTTGGAGGTTATCCCTATGATTGGATGTTGAATCCTCATACCTATATGCTTTCTTGCTTGCAGGTCATCACTATGATTGGAGCTCGAATCCTCATGAAAATAGCCCTCTTTTTTCACAGTACCCTTCTGCAATTTCATAGCTCTTTAGCATGGACATTATTCATAGTTAATTTGTATATTATATCTCATGCATTATGATGAGCATTGAAATTAATCATAGTTAATTTGTATATGAAGATACTGAACTTCGTGAATGATATCTGTAAGGGAATGTTATCCGTACTTGGTTCCTATTCTATCCGATCTTGGTTCATTGGAATTCCAATTCCAATGGTGGACTCAACCACAGAGAGTGGCGAGGTGGATAATTTTTCCTTCTAGAATTAAATGAATATGTTGCTGAGTCTCACAATAAACACTTTCTATAGTAGTAATTCGATTTTCTTGCAGGATCTCATCATCAATTCATTCAATGTAAGAAACAAAAAAGATGAACTAGAAGAAACTGTAGTAGTCAAGACGTGTGACCTTTCCTGCCAGTCTTATGTGGTCAAAATTTTTGGGCTATGTTGGTGGAAATTGCATATTAAATAAATAGGTAATAAACTATTATCCCTCGGCTCTTTGAAATAAAATGATATAAATAGGTAAAAATGCAGTAAAACAACTTAGTGAGGATTCAATCAACAAATCTCAATTGATACTACAACTCAAAGAAAAACAAGAAGCATTGGAAGAACAACAAGTAGAGGTTCATATACTAGTCTTGAGTATCTTTTCACTTTCTGATAGATTAGTAGTTCATGATCTACATTTTTTGTGATCCATTTGTCTGTAGCTACTTCAAATTTGTGGTTGCATTCACTACAACAAATCTTGGAATTAGCATCCCATTTAGCATTCATTTTTAGTGTAAAGTTTTGTTTACATTGAGTGATCAAACTAGATGCTAACTGGGACGTGTCATGGAAAAAACTTAAAGCATCTCAAAAAATGTCTTTTTTTGCTTCCTAGATAGCATCCTTTATGACGTCCAAAACATCGTCTATTTTTTTGATTCCAGAATAATGCTCAACTTTGCTTCCTAAAAAATGTCGAGGTTTGCTTCCTAAATAATGTCCTATTTTTCTTCCTAGAGAGTGTTCACTTTTGTTTCTTAAATGATATCCATGTTAGCACTGTATTTGCATCCTTAATAGCACCATGTTAGCATCTATGTTTGCATCTATGTTCAAGCCATATTTGCATCCAATATTGCATCCATTTGTGCTACCACTTTAGCATCCCATTTTGCACCATGTTTTACTTCCAAATATGTGCCAATTTTTCGCTTCCAAATTTGCACCAATTTTTGCTTCTTGTTTTTCTACCAAAATGACACCAAATATTTCTTCTATTGTTGCACCATATTTTTGTTCTTATATAGCGCCATGTTTTGCATCCAAAGTAACATCTTATTTTTCTACCATATCAATGCCATGTTTGGATTCATCATTAGATCCAAGTGGTGCATCCTTTTAATGCCTAGTTTTGCATCTCCATTTACGCCCACATTAGCACCATGTTTTGCTACTACTTTAAAGCCCAATTTATTGTCCATTTTTACTCCCACACTAGCGCCACATTTTGTTTCTTGTTTAAATCCTTCACTTTCTTCTTATTTTGCTTCATCATGAGTGCCTTATTTAGTTTCTCATTTAGCATCCAATTTTTATCCTTTGTTAGCCACTAGTTTAGCTTCTAGTTTGGCTTCTACTTGGGCGTCCAAAATAACATCAATAGCGCCAAGTTTTGCGTCCAACGTTGCTTCTAGATCTAGGACATAGTGGGATTTCGTTTTAGCTTATGTTTTTGCTTTCTTATTAGCACAACATTAGACTTGCTATTTAACACCTACAATCATATCCAATTGTGTGTTAATACATTTATAATATCAATTTATTATAATTATTCAGTAATTTCAATAGTTTTCACATATCATTTACTTCATAGTCCTGAAATAACATAATGAAACATTCAAATTAACTGTAGATACAATTATTGAAATTAATTGCATAGCATTTATGAAGAACTTTAGCAAAAACAAACAACATTTATCCAAAGCAGTAATATCATCATATATATTAATTTTCCATGAAAAGATCATCAACAACTTCCAATATATATAAATTTAAAATATAAAAATGATAACATCAACATTATCTTTCATCAAAAGAAGTGAAATTATAAAACATCATCGCATCAATAACCTATCATATATATCATCATATTAAGGTTAAAAAGAACAACTGAACTATATATATATATATATATATATATATATATATATATATATATATATNTTTGTATTTTTATTTTTTATATCCATGTCTAGAAAAGTAAAAAAGATCAACAATAATAAAAGTTTATATGTCAACATGAATCTACCATACAAATCAAAATGACCCAAAATGTAATATGAACTTGGATAATCACAAAAATAACAATATGTCTCTAGTAGCATGGAGAAAGCAAAAAACATCCACAATCTCACTAGTAGCATCAATGATTACCATCTTCATCATCATCATCTATCCCAACATCATATCCATCATCATTTTCATTTGATCCATTTGTATCATTATCAGTAATATATTTCTCGGGTACATTGATGACAACATGATCAAGATCATCACTTAAGTAGTCATCTTCACCATTTTTTTGCAAATACCAAGAAATAATCAATTCAAAGCATTAATATTAATTTCATTACATAATGCATATTCTGTGTTATATTACAAATATTAGTGTGACCATTTATGCATTATCATGAGTTTTCCAACCATGAACATAAGCATCATCTCATCAACAGATAGTAACCACACATATAAGTGTATCCACAACCATGCATACACACACATGTACACCACAAATTTTCATATCACAATAGAAGAAGACATAGAGACAAGGAAAAATAGACATCCCCATGATTATATATAAAGTGAAGAAAAATATGATATCACATATATTATTTGCTTTGAACCATATTTTTGCCTAAAGTTGTTATATCATTAAATCTATATATAAAAAGTTATTCAATCTATATCTTCAATAGCATATTAACCATGGTTTTCATCTCTTAATGAAGTTCATGAATTGTTTAGATTTTAATCTAAGAGTAAATTTAATATAACATGCTTGATAATATCCCCTCATAAACATGACTAAAAGAATATTATCCTAGTTATATTTTTAAACATAATAATCATATTGCTCGCACGGGTGTGGTTCATTGGCAGTTCACTTATTATGAAGTCACATGTTGTAAATTGGAGGTCACAAGTTCAAATCAAACTTGGCTTTACCTATGTCCCATGCTTACGGGGTGTGTGGGGAACCAAGGGTTATAGTGGTAGCGGGATTGGATCCCTGGACCCTGTGTCACGCAAGTACCAACCTAGTCTCCAGTTGTCGATTCCCCTAGCTAAAAGAAAAAACATAATAATCATATTATTAGTATAACAATCGTAAAGCTTTGTTGGAGTCATGTTATCCAAATACCTATAGGATGTAACAAAACTCGATTCCGTTACTTGGAATTCTGATGGTATCCTTGAATGGCCATAGGAATCAAGTTAATACTAGCCATAACTCAAAAACCGAGGCTCGACTAGACAAAATGTTAGTTAAGTTGGATTTGTGACATCTGAGTACTACTAGGGACATCCCTATTGGGTGGTTTCATGACCCAAAAGTAGTATATTTTGATGGTTTTATAAAATAGGGTTTTTCTTAGTGATGTGCAGTGCAATTTCTGTATGATAGGCTAAGATTCTAAAAATGTGTCAAGTGAATGCATCGATATCGTAGTCGTCTCACCCTTTCCCAAACACACTTGCAGGAGGCAACGCAACTAAATTTCGTTGCTCGGTTTATATTGTATGACCTCAGTTGAAATTTGTTTAGTGTCCCTTTATGGCCTTGATAAGCGAAAAGAAACTCACTATCACTCAAAAACCATGGCTCTGATGGACAAACTATCAGTTTTGTTGGATTCGTGACATCTGAGTACCACTACGAACACCCCTGTCAGGTGGCTTCGTGGATTGAACGATGTCTATTTTGACAATTTTCTAAATAGAGTTTTTCTAAGTGACGTGTAATGCAATTTTTGTACAATAGGCTAAGATTTTGAAAAATGTGCCCAACAAGTGTGTGGGCATCGCAGTAATCTCTCCCTTACCCAAACACACTTGCAGGAGGGAACGAAACTCAATTTCATTGCTTGGTTTGGTTTTTATGCTCCTAGTTGAAATTTACCTGGTTTCCTTGGATGGCATTGTTAAGCAATATGAAATTTTCCTAGTGTCCTCAAATGGCCTTGGATAACCTTTTTGTAGAGCACACCATCACGACTTGGAGGGCATTTTACTTTGTGGGTTTAATAATCCCTAGTTTGAAACATGTATCCATTTATACAGATCTCTCCATGTGGGGTTTCCTTATTGGTTACTTGTACGAACACATGTTTTCATTACTATTGGAAACCACTGATCCCCTTTCTTTACTAGAAAGATGCCAACAATACAACCAATTCTTATATCTATGCAACGATCTACTAAAATTAGAAGACATTTTGATTACATGGAAATCCACTAAAACTTATATAAACCAATCGTCTAACCTATCATTGACCTTCGACCTTCTAGATGCTTATCATGAGGAAATTATCCTCTTAAAATATTTAGGCCTTCTAGAGGCTTGATTTACAAGGAATTTTTCCTAGGGTATTATGCTCATGCATCAAGGTTAAGCTTAAATTTGAGTGGCAACATAATTGATCCAATTGACATTTTGAGAGTTGAAACATTAGTTTCAAGTTAAAAAATAGATCTTGTTGAAATTCCTTAGCGCATGGAAACAAACCTAGTTTGATATCTAACCTACCTACTTAGGAAAATAGAAAACTCAAATCTCTATCAAAACTACAAGATGATTTTACTAGAAACAGAAACACATCAAACTGAAGAAAGTAGCAACGAGTACACAGATTTGAAACTCAAAACAAATCATTGTTTAATAGTATTGAAAAAATAAAATGCATTGACATCTTCAAACTCTACTCTTCACCCACTACTCTAAAAAAATGAAATGAATAAAACCTATACCCCTGCCTTCTCCTTTATATACTAGGAGGTACAAATGAATATGGACATATTCACTACAACACGTTAACTGGAAAAAACCTAAACCGTAGATCTCTTACTGGCCTTGGGACTAATGCCCTAAACTTGCATGAAATAACTATTCCTAGGTAGGTGCACCCACTAGAGGAGAGTGAAAGTATGAATGCATGCATCTCTCTCTTCTACGGATCTATGCCCCATCTATTTTGAAATGAATGCAAATGTAAAGTGGCCTAACTATGCATGCAACTAATAACTAAAACAAACTGAGAAATAAGACTGAGTTGTAAAGAAAATCAAGAAAAAATGGGTTGCTTCCTTGTTGTCTAGGATCTAAATGCTTGAAGAGACATATTATATAGGGAGGCAATTCCAAATTGTCTAATTCATATCAATAGCACATATGCATTAAACACCAAATTGTCTAATTCATATCAATAACATAGTCTGATTGGAAAATTCTTTCGAGTCATAGATTGTAGATAATATGTGCTTAGTGTTGATACTTTTGCAATACCCAATTTTATAGGAGAAAACTGGTCCTCGCCTATTGTAGCTTCTTGAGTTAATGTTCCACAATCTTAGTTCTATGTGACATAGCCGAATACTTATTTTAGAATCAAAATTTGAAGACAAAGCTTAGAGCCCAAAAGAAAAACTATATCAAATTCAAATATCTGCTGCCATACAATTTGACCTACCCTTGTACCATTTCCATACAATTCACTTACCAACCTTGGAAGGTATCCGCTGCCATGCAACACTTGTTTAATAATGGCCCTTAGGTAGCACCGAGTAGGTTTAAAAACAAAAAGTGTGTGTGCTTTAAACTAGTATTGACTCTATCTTAATTCCCCCAGTTTCTTTTACTTCAAAAATTGTGTTGACCTCGGAAATTTTGCAAAACACATAGGATTATGATATTTTTATTCCTGGACCTTGGTTGGACCTTTTTTGCTTAAGGTTTTTCCATGTAGACTTTGACCCAACACATACTAGCACAACCACATGATTTGTGGTTGGTAAACGTCGATAGAAAACAAGTTAAGTACAAAAAAATTATACATTATCCATCCGTCAACTACCAGTCCACCCCAAATTATACGTTATCCATGCATTCATGCATCAGCGATGAGTTACCCATTTATCAACTATTAATTTTTTATATTCTTTTTTTCTCTCACATTCTTCTAGTTATTTTCCATGAATTGTTGGTTATCCATTCATCAGCTACCAGATATATATATATATATCATTGTTTATTTTGAATTTCAAACGATTTCCATAGAATCAATCTAGACAGTACACTTGTCTCATGCTTGTCCATAGATGAAAAAACGTAGATGGTAGTCCACCCCAAGATTCTAAGATATTAATGCCTATCGACGTAAATATGTGGAGTTGCACTATTAGTGGTAACACATACCTAACATATAAGACACATGAACACCACGGTATTGTGTTGACAAGCATCAAATTTTCCAATTAACTAGTTATGGAATTTTCGTAGAGATTGTCCTATACTATTTATTTGAAGCTAGAGATGCTTGACCATGATAAAAAATTATTGATTTGTTTATAATAGTGTTCACAAAAATAATTCCATACTCGATCAATGTCTTGAGGTCCAATATCAACATGAAAAAAAATCTACAAACCACACATCTCAAGCTTCATTCTCGTCACTCTCGTCCAAAACAATGTTGTGTAGTTGATAACAATCTAATTATTGTATGGGTTTTATTCCTTGAGCATTGGTTGACGTCCAAGTTACCTAATGTCCCGATTTTGTCCCTAGGCTCTTTAATATCTACCATGTACTCTATTTTTTTTGCACCGAGCATCGCTTTTGAATACATAGATGTATTCCGATGGGGAAGCAATAGAGGGTGCATTTGTGTCTTCGCGACGAATATGGATAGAGAAGAGGATATTCATGAGTCCTTTTGTTGTGTTGAGTGCATGTTCTACAAGTTAATCATAAGTATTCGAAGGCTTTCCCACATGATCGGCTGGTTGGAGCATGATGGGAGAGACGGAGTGTTGCAGGTAAGAGTGGCAAGGGGAGGATGAACAACAACAGTTAGATGAGAAAAGAAATTTCCAGTTGCAATTGGACTTGTTAGCAGACAAAGAAGACCAACAAAATGAAATAGCTAATCAAATGAAGGCCATAGTGGACACTCTAGAAAAAGAAGTTGCAAACCTAAAGAGGAAGGTGAAAGAGAAGGAGGATGATGAAGCTTCATCACCTGTACCTCCTCAAATCAAGTTGGAAGACCAAGTTCCGGTTTTAGTTAGATACAATGATCTTCTTTTTTGTAATTTTTCTAGGACAATTTGTGAGGCATTATAATCCCATGTCTTTAGAGATAGAATTTAGTAGGCAGAACATAAAGATTAAATTTTGCAAAGCTTCTTCATACTCAACCAATACTATCAGGCAAGATGCCTTGTTATGATGTTATGTATCTCTATTTTGATGAGGATTTATCCTCCCTTTTTAATAAATAAAAACTCTATCTGTTTCAGTAAAAGAAAATACATGGATGTATTGTTCACACAGGCACACTACATGTGGTGAAACAATTTTCACCAAAAATACCACTATGCAATTTACAAGCATCCAATACTACATAGAATAAAAAAATACTCCATTGGTCGATGCAATAAAAGCTCATAAGAACTTTACATTTGCAATATGGAAGGACAATGAGCCTACAAAAATACAGTGATAACATAGAACAAGATGTAGAAAACCATCTAGCAAACACTAAAGAATACACATTTACTTCATATGTCCACAAAAACGACCAAAATATGTTGGTAGTGGGAAATACATTATAGAGTAAGTATCTCAAATGATGGTTTTTTATATTGGTAATTTTCATCTATTCTTACTAGTATTTATAGGAATATTTTGGATAGAGATAAAATCTTAAGCATGCTTAGAAGGGTAAGATAGTTGTGTATAAAACAACATTGAACTTAGGAAGTTCATGGTACAAAATATCTACCAAGTAAGTCTATTTATGTATTATGATTGCAGCCTTACCCACACAAATTTTAGTATATCAAAATAGCATCTTTAACATAGTTAAAAAATAGACATGTCATACATACAACATTGTTGAAAACACCTATATACCCTAATACAAACATAACATGTATAGAGTTTTAATTAAAATGATAACATAAAGAAACACTTAAAAGGCATTCAAACATCATAAAATTAAAATCATAGACACAAACTTGCAATCGATTTCACCCAAGTTCCCACATTCAATCCATCTTGAGAGGTGCCAAAGTATCTCTAGGGGGAATGGGGTTCTAGAAAAATATTTTGTGGTGACATGTTAATGAAGTGTGTTACCCTGATCGACAAGTATTTCAAATATTATATCAAGGCATCCAATTCCAAGAACTTCATGTGAAAGATATCTATCTATTACTAAGGCTCATGCTCCCAATCGCATAGCCCCAATATGTGCCTTCTAGATTCC
The DNA here is from genome assembly GCA_001517045.1 of Pseudotsuga menziesii. Classification (NCBI taxonomy): domain Eukaryota; kingdom Viridiplantae; phylum Streptophyta; class Pinopsida; order Pinales; family Pinaceae; genus Pseudotsuga; species Pseudotsuga menziesii. The sequence goes on from LPNX010473432.1 coordinate 79,398, forward strand.
ACATTGAGTATATGATCCCTTGCCCTATTAGCTATAAACCTTTGGGTCATGAACTATGATTTTCATTTCTCTATTGATGTTTTCTAGCTTAGAAAATTATTTCCATGGTGTGGGTGTCTTTTCCATGGGAATCATCACTGTGACCTCTTAGGTACTTAGGAATTTCACTTTAAAGACCTATTAATATGAATAGTTTTTTAATAATTAATTGGGGTTAATTTGTAGAAAATATTAAGTCTTGGGGCTTTAGTTATTTAAGCTAATCAGATGAATCTTAGCCCTTGATCTCAAGTGAGTGAGATCTAATCTCAACCATTGAATTTAGGGTTTTGGTTCATCCCAAAAGTATAAAAGGCAACCAAGGGGAGAGGAGAAAGACACAAGATGGAGACTCAAGCATTGAGTGAAAATTAGGAGGAATTTCTTATTTTCAGTCTCTTGGGAAAGGGATAAGAAGGAATTTCATCCAAGTGGGAAAGAAGAAGAAGAAGGAGTTTCTGATTTCCAGTCCAAGGAGAAAAGAAAGCAACAATTTGATAGCAGCAAGCAACCATACTAGTTAGGGAAGAGGTGCAACGGAACATGAAAAAGAACATATAGAAAATGTGTAGGTCAACTACATGAATTTTATAGAACCGTACAATTGCACTGACAATGTACAAATCTGTACATCTGTACATATAGGTATGTATAAGACTATATGATATGAATCCATACAGTTTGTACAACCGTATGGATAGGGTAGTACAAGCATCATATTTTTTTTTCAGGTTTTTTTTGTGAATATTTTCGAGGCATAATTTCAAAGGAAGTTGGTGTTCTGAAGAGTAGATTTTTCCAAGATTGTTGTATAATTTTCAGGGCCATTTTCCTAGTAAGGGATCCCTTGTAAGCTTCAAATTTAAATTAATGAAAAGTTGATTTTGAAGGGCATAATTTTTTGTGTTATTGTGATCTGATTCCTATTTTGTTTCCATTGTAATTTTTTGTTATTAGATATTTGTAGTGTAATTTAATTAGTGGGTGTAAGTTAATTTTTGAAGAAATGAAACGTTTGGGAATTAACTATATAGTCTAAAGATTAGAAAAAATCGCATGGTTTTAGAGCAGAGACTCAAAGATGGAGTAGATCTAAAGTCTATTGTAACAGATCTAGTAGATATGAGTGACCAACAATCAGATATAGTGCAAATATGGGGTTTACAACAATAGATATTGGTGGGTCACTACTTGAAGGACAAATCACAAGTTAGTCAATTGTGGAAGATTCAATTATGGTAGCAATTAGTCTCATGTTTGAATATAGGTTAGATGGGGCATCTATATTTCTAGCATGGAAGATAAGAGTATTTTTGTTGTTGAAGGAGCATGATATTTGAGGGATTATGGAGAAGGAAGTTACCAAACCAATATATCCAACTAATTTGGAAGCCTATGAGAAAAAGAAGATCAAGGACCAAAGAGTGATCCTAGATGTTGTGAAGGATCACATGATTCCTCATGTAGCAAAGAAAACGACCCATGCAATAAACAAAGCTTTAGTGGACTTGTTCCAGAGTGACATCATGAACATGAAGTTGATATTGAGAAGCAAGCTCAAATATGTCCATATGTAAAAGACTGTTAATGTTCCCAATTACCTCATGAAGATTACCTACATTATGATCAACTTGCATATATTGGGGATATGGTTCTTGATGCAGAACTCGTGAATGTGGAACTAAATGGCTTCCCTAAGTCTTGGGATTTGTTTATCAAGGGATTTGTAGCACGGGAAAATATTCCAGATTGGCAGAGGCTTTGGGATGATTGCATCTAGGAAGATACTAGGGAGGAGTTTAAATAATGAAAGCAAGAACATGAGGAGGAGGAGAACTTGGCTCTTCTCAACAAGGAATGAAAGAGCAAAGGACAAGGCTCCAAGGGTAATAGTGAGGGAACATCCTCACAGGTGGGGAAGAAAGACTTGAGTAAAATCAAGTTCTTTATTTTCCACAAAAATGGGCACCATGCATCTCAGAGTTCAGAGAAAAAGAAGGGGAAAGAGAAGAAGCAAACTACAACATTAAAAAATACGTGGACGAATGATTTTGTAGCAAATTTTGAGAAGGGCTTCTCATTGGTCTTTTGCTTCACCACCAACACCAACAAAAGGAGTGCTTGGTACTTGGATAGTGGTGCATCACATCACATGACCGAAGCATAGGAGATTTTCAATATTCTGACAAAGAAGGACATAGGGACCCATGTGGAGCTTAGTGATGATGCCAAGTATGCAGTAAAGGGGGTGGAAACTATTTGGTTTCATCTTGAGTCAGGAAGTTTGTTGGAGGCACAGGAAGTGCTTTGGGTGCGAAAGTTGAAGAAGAATTTGCTCTCATGATCAGTTTTGGAGGACACGATTTTTTCCATCACAATTAAGAACGGACAAGTCACTCATAATTCTAGAGGGAGATAGCCCATACACAACAATGAGCATTGGGGTTAGAGAGGGCAAGTGATACAGGTTGAGGGGAAAAACCTGTAGGTGGATCCAAGGAGATCTTGGATCATGGATCAATGTCAATGATAGAGGACAAGAAGTAGAAGGCTCTGAAGGGTCAGCAGAGCTCACATATTTCTAGTGTGGGGATTAAACCTTCAAGTGGGAAGAGGGAGTTAGCCCCTTTTAGTTCTGATATGAAACTTACTTGGTACAATATGACATTGACAGATTCTTAGGAGCAAGTTGAGGCTCCTAGGAGCACAAATCGAGAGAGAATGCCTTCGAAGAATCATATGGCACTCATGTGTATCAACATTGATGATGAGCATTCCAATTTTGAGGAAGCAACAGATTAGCAGGTATGGCAAGATGTTATGGTGCAGCATGATGTACAAAATATTGTACCAGGATCAGAGGAAGAACTAGTTCCACGTGGCTCTTCCAAAAATATCGTCCTTGATAATAGGAAGTGTTGACGTTTTGTAGCTTGTACATGTATTTCCATGGGGTGGGTATCATTCCCACGGGAATCGTCACCATGACCTCTTAGGTACATTGGAAATTCACTTTAATTAAAGGACTCAACCATGGTGCATTTTCTTAGATCTCATTGGGAATCCTTCACTTCCCTGACCGAGGCATAACAACACCAACATTGTGCCATGGCACGAATAGGGAGGATGGGGATATCGCCGATTTAAAGTTCCAAATATTAAATAAAACAGTGTGAAGATGATACCTACAACTTGAGACAACAAATGGGAAACATCATCTTCATTCCTTGTCATTCTAGATTTCATTGAATAATCCATCTCATTGAACTTAGACGTTGATCCCTCCCATGCTTGAGACAAGGGAGAATTGTACTAGGGATTCACAATAATAAAATTGATGAGGTTTCGATTGACGTCGTTTTATGAAGTTAAAAATGGGGAGGAGCATTGACTCTCCTCATCATGAAGCTTCTCAAATATTGATGGTGGGGGAATGGAAAAAACCCCCTTTAAATCATTTTCATACAATAAATTTGTGATAGAAGACTTAGAACAATCCTCTCCTTAACCCTTCGTTTGTCATGGTGCTTGTTTGATGTTTTGTTAGGGTGCTTGCTTAATGGTTTAGGATGTGCGTGGAAGCTCAATCCTAATGGATTTGAGAAAACCCCTATCCATATTTTCACTAATAATCTAGGATATACATTCAAATGTAACATGAGGACATATTTTTCATGTGAGGATGCTTGAATAATCCAGTTTTCATTATGTCACAAGACAAGTCATTAGAGGTCTTAATTTAATCATTTTAATTCTTTGTGGTTTTTAATGTGATAACAACGATTATGTTTTTGAGTCATATTTGTTAAAGTTTTAGGGTTTTTCAAGTTTTTAACAACCTTATACAATAATGCAGATCAAATTAAAAATAAGTATTGAAGTAAAAGTACAATAGTAACAAAAGACTAAATATTAAAAATACACTATTTTTACCTCTTTCAACTTTAACACTCCCTTAAGGATCAATGTGTTAAAGTTACTCAACTAAAAAAAACTTTATTATAGCATGTAAAGTACATAAGCAATGAAACATTACTAGTATAATCATGAACAACAATACATTAATTCAACTAGTAAAATAGATAGAAATAAGTTTGAGTTGGACCTTCCTTACACTTAGAAGACTTTCAGATTAGACCTTGTCTTCTTAGAGACAAGTCATTGAAATGTAACAAGTCTATCCCTTATCTGAGGGCATAGACACATCGTCTGAGAGAAAGAGAGAGAGAGAGAGATAGGTGTTGTAGAATAGGTTTAAAAAAGGAGGTAAGATAACCAAGATCAATCTCAAGATATCAACCATGAAAACAAACAAGTGTACCACTAAGAAAATAGTCTAGGGAAGTAACATAATAGTCTATACAACTAGTGGTCCAATCAAACACTCCATACATAGTTAGATAGCATCTCAAACAGCTAGAGACCACCTCAAACAACCCAACACGGGGAGATACCAACTTAAATATCCCAACACAGGGCAATGACCTGCTCAAACATCCCACATAAGGCATTGAACTCAACAAACAACCCAATAAGGTCAGTGGTATCAACAAACAACCCAATAAGGGCAGTGGTCTCAACAAAAAACCCAACAAGCTGACAGTGATCTAAAAAACAACTGAATAAGCTGACAACCTACCATAAACAAGGTGTGGTCTTGCATTAACAACCCATAAACAATACCATGGTGAAGTATTAATCCCACAGTAACTTCTCAAGGAGCAACAACAGGTCACGTCACCCTCAACAGGGATCATGGCAACCTCAACAAAGTTAATGGAACCCTACAACAACCCCATGCACCCTCACACAGGTTCATGAAATTCTATAGCAAGTCACAACTCCCTTGGAAATAATCACAACACCCTACAACAACCCTATACAAGCTTAGCAAGGTCCACACCAGCTAGCAAGAGGTCATGACGGTCTCATAAAAACTTGGAAAGATTCACAACCTCCTCTAGCAGGCTCACGCCACACATAAATAGACTTAACAAGGGTCACAGTACACCTATACAATCTCAGCAGAGGTCACAGCCTCTAACTAGCTCACAACACCTACTAGTAGGCTCATAACAACCTTAAATAGGCTCACGGTATTCTAGCAGCAGCCACGACAACCTAGCACCAGTTATGGCACCCTTAACAACAGTCACAACAAACCTAACTGGGCTTAAACAAGTAGCGGCTCAACAAAATCAAACCCTAGCATAAGATCTTATCCACAGAAGAAGAAAAACAACCTTAAAGCCCTTGACGTCATCTTCAAACAGAGAGGCTAGAAACCCTACATCAGACATAAAATATAGAACTAAGATATCTCTCTAAGACACACACATAATGAATGTTAGGGATTTCTTTTATAGCGTCTTAAAGACTTATAGAAAAATCCACCTTCTATTCCTTCATTGACTTGGGGTTAATTTACACAAGGTCAAGACATCATAATATTAGAAGTGTTGACAATTATAAAATATAACATAAAGTTATGTCAACACAATCAAAGGGTTAAGGTGCCATACTAAAGAGGGGTGTTAGGACCAACAAGGGAAACATAAGACCAAGTGTTGAGCTGCAAAAAGACCACATTTTATTCATCTTTCCTATACCATTTGTCACCTTATTCCTATCTTATCCTTCCATAAAACCATTAATATTCACCACTTTCATAATAAATATGGGTTTATATTACCATTTTCCAAATCATTTATTTTTGAGTATTTTGAGTGAATTTGTGGTTAATTATTGAGAAAAATAACATATTTTCATTATACTTTAAAGTTGGATGAGTTTGGTGATGCTTACAGGTGTATGTGAAGACTTTAACAAGCTCAAAAGTGACCACCTAGCCTCAAATTCGAATTTCATCCTCAAGACGTGGGATAATTTCAAGGAGAAGATCATGGACATGTGGAGAGAATATCTCATCCAATATTTGTTGGAGGATTAGAAGGGATGAGTTGTAGATTTGTTGATGATTTGAAGGGATGAGTTGTAGATTTGTTGAGGATTTTGAGGGATAAGTTGAGAGAATAGTGGATTTGTAATTATGGATTGGTTATCCTGAATTCATGTATAAATAGGAGGGATCTGTTAGATTTTTATCATTCAAGCTAGCATTATGATCTTAGGATTTTTTACTGAGAGAATAACATGCACAGCAATAAAACACAAGAGACAAGAGGCAAATAATTTTCCTCGAGGAAACCATAAAGGAGAAAACCCTGCAGCTTCCTCGGAGATAGAATCAACACCAAAAGTAAAACCCAAAAACATAAAGATGATCTCCCGACAGCAGTAGTCTCTCTCGTCCCAAAAACTTCTCTTTCACTCATGTGCCCCAATGAGTGAGTGTGTGTGTGATAAATAGAGATGCTCACTCTCTATTTATATTCTTTCGTTCACTTGAAACCCACTCCAACATGTAGGCCTCACTTAAAAATTACTTACTAGAGTCGATATCTCTAGGAGTGTCTAATAACCCTAGTGCCGCACAACTTGTGGGGACTTTGCCTCCTCCTACCAACAAGGAGGGTTATCCTTAACACAACAGTGGGGACTATTGCCCCAACTTACAATGAATCACCTAGGGTCGACTTCTATAGGATAGTCTAATAACCTTAGGGCCCCACAACCGCAGGGATTTTAACCCTTGACCAATAGGAGGGTTATCCACAATGACTTGACATGACTTGTTCACATTATAGAAACTCCCGATAGGAACATCGGGGCATGACATGACTCAAATACATTACAGAAACATCCCGAAATAAACATCGGGGTACAATACATAAGATATACGGATGAATACATTTTGAAGTTACAAATACATCAACACTCCCTCTTAACTAGGAAGGTATTCTCTTGACACAATTTATCAGCACAAGTCTTCTTCTCTGTATCATCTGGATCATCATTGAGTTCTTGTCATCTTCATCTTCAAGTCATCTTCATCTGGATCTGGATCATCATCACTTGGTCTAGATCATCACTCAATCTGGATCATCATCACTGGATCTGGATCCTCACTCGATCTGGATCATCATCACTGCTGGATCTGGATCATCACTCGATCTGGATCATCACTGCTAGATCATCATCACTAGATCTGGATCATCACTGCTAGATCATCATCACTAGATCTGGATCATCACTCGATCTGGATCATCACTGCTGGATCATCATCACTGGATCTAAATCATCACTCGATCTGGATTATCACCATGGGTGCTATCTCATGATTCTTCTCGTCATAGGAAGTTCTACAGAGCCAGCCATTTTTCATGCTAGATGTAGGCCTAGCCTCCATGTAGGTCTTCTTCAGCACTTATATCTGACCCTAAGTCAGAATGGCCCGTCCAACACTTATATCTGACCTTGACTCATTAGAAAGGCACGCCCAACACTCACATCTGACCATGAGAGGAACTTAATCCCATCACCATGTTAGAATGGCCCAGCCCTTACATCTGACCATGGAAGGAACCTCATCCTCTCACCATGTCAGAATGGCCCAGCCCTTACATCTGACCTACTCGTCAGAATGGCCCAGCACTCATATCTGATCATGTGAGAACACATCCCACAGTCACATCAGAATGGCCCTTAGTCCCAGACTGAGCTTTCCCAGTAATTGACCAGTTACCTCCAATATCTCAGAGAATGGCATCAGCCCTTATATCTGATCAAGTGGGAACCAATCCCTCAATCACATCAGAATGGCCATGTACTCACATATGATCATGTAAGACTACATCTTACAGTCGTATCAGAAAGGCCCTCAGTCCTAGACCGAGTATTCCTGGTAACTGACTAGGCTCCTCCATTCCAAGAATGGAAATAACCCTTATATCTAATCATGTAGGAACCAATCCTACAGTCACATCAGAATGGCTCAGCACTCATATCTGACATGGAAGGAACCAATCCTCTCTCCATGACAGAATGGCTCAGCCCTTACATCTGACCATGGAAGGAACTTAATCCTCTCACTATGTCAGAATGGCTTACGGACTCGTGATCACTTCCCCTTGGAAAGAGCCTCGATCTGGAGAACACCAAGCTTCTCCCTGAAGTACTCAAACTTCACTCTGGCCAATGGCTTCATCAACACATCAACTATTTGTTCGTCTGTCGTAACATACTGGAGTTTCACTGCTCCCCTCTGCACCATATCCCTGATATAGTGATATTTGATCTTGATATGCTTCGACTTGTCATGGAACACCGGGTTCTCTAACAACTTCACACAACTCTGGTTGTCACAATGTACACACAAGTAGCATTCAAATGGAGATCAAATAAATCAGACAGTAGCTTCCTCATCCGTACTACCTCACAACTAGCTGAACAAGTTGCGACATACTCTGCTTCAGCTGTACTCAGTACCACACATAATTGATTCCTGCTAAACCAAGAGATCACACCTAATCCCATACTGAAGCAACACCCGGAAGTGCTCTTCCTATCGATGGCATTGCTTGCCCAATATGAATCAACATAACCCTCCAGGTTAATTTTTTGACTCGCCTCATACTTGAGCCCATAATCAAATATACCCCTCAGGTACCTCAGAATATGGTTTGCAGCAATCAAATGAACATGTCTTGGATCTGTCAGGAACTGGCTCAAGGTGTTCATAGCAAAGAAAATATTCGGTCTCCTGTTCGTCAGGTACATCAAGGACCCAATCATCTGATGATACATTGTAGCATCAACCGCTTCTAATGAAGCATCACTCAATAGTTTCAGGTTCGATGCCATAGGTGTGGTCATGGCCTTGCAGTCCATCATCCTAAACCTCTTCAGGATCTCTACTGCATACTTCCCTTGTCCGAGGAAGATTCCATCTGCATTCTGCCACACCTCCATGCCTAGAAACTAGTGCATTGACACATAATAGGAGCATCATTGGTCTTCCGCCTTCAACCTTGAAACTAAGGTTGGAATCAAATTTACTCTTAGTAAAGCCTGGAGTCATCAGTATTCTATCCATCATATCGTACCATGTTGAACCTCAGGATCTTCTGCAGTCACTCCCTCTGAAGCGGAGCATCATACTCCCTCTATCTTCCATACTCTTATGCACTGAAACATTCTGTACCGAAGCCACAAGTAGCTTCCTATGCTACTAATATTCTATGTATCCATCTAGTGTATAGACTTTCATCTTCAACCTTGTAGGAAAGGTTAAGATCTTCATCAAGCTCATCATGTATGTGTCTCAACTCCCATTGGCTACAAATGTCTCTTCGTAGTCTATGCCTTCTTTTTGTGAGAAGCTTCGTGCTACAAATCTTGCCTTGTATCCCACGATATTTCCATCTACTGCATGATGGAACTACGAACTTCCCTTCATGTATCGATACTGCATCCTATACATCATTCTTCTTGAACTGGTCTTCCCTTTCTTCTTGGTTACTTCTTCATAGCTTGAAGGTTCTGCATCAATGATGTCGTTGCATTCGTCATATTATTCTTCATCTTGAACTATCATCACTTGTTCTTCGGAACAAGTCTCATTCTTCTTTTCTTGTAGGCGATTATGTGTGCGATCTTTCCTACAAGTCAAATGCATTTGCATGGTTAGAAACATTTCATAAGGAATATTCATAATGAAAAATTCTTTTGCATCAAGATATATGATTATGCAACTATTTTAGCCAATACAACATTCATCCATATCTCACGGAAACTTTTCTAGATGCCTTCCATATCCACCAGGACAACATTGAGATTATGCACTAATCCAATATCTTAGCAAAGAGGTTTCATTCTAGATAAGTAGCAATGGAGAGTTGTATAGCACCATGAGCTACTTACCCATCACATGCATATTAGTAGTATACTGTCATTAATGCAAACATTCTATTATGCATAATACATCAACTGAATATAAACAAATGCATAACAAAACAATATCATGAGATGACATTTGAATACTTATTTTTATTTGTTTCGTGGGTAGACTCCTTTTTGAGCCTTCAGCGTCATTGTCTTCTTTATTTATAATAGCATCGTTTCTTATCCAAATGTTAAGATGGATAAGAGGTTCTTCAAGAGTTGAGTTCTTCATATTCCTCATCGCTTGAGGGATCTTCTTTGGATGGTGAGAGCTTGATTTTCAGTTGCTCCCGTCTTCTCTTCACTTATTATGAGTCGAGCTTCTTCTTCTTCCTAGAGTCTATTGAAAGTAATCATCTCCTTCTGGCACACATTCCTTGAATGAATGAATCCCATGATCCTGGGAGGCCATTCAAGGTGGCTATCATCACTTTTTCATTCTCCACTTCTTCTTCTACTGCTACAAGTTGTTCTTTGATTTGAGAGACCCTTGTGAAGTATGACTGTATGGTCTCTGCATTCTGGATCTTCACATTCTTCAACTGGTTTCTTAAGGTCATATTCTTATTTATGTTCTTCCCTTCAAATAGCTTGGACAAGGAATCAAACATCTTCGGTGTCTTTAGGGAAGACACTTGTGGTACAAGGTGATCCGTGATTGAATCAACAATGATCTTCTTGGCCTTGACCAAGTTCTTCTTGTGTAAGGCTTTGAGCCTCATTTCCCTCTGGAACTGGAACCTCTCTACTCATGCAGGTGTCTAATTCATTTTCTTCAGAGAGATCATATACTTCCATGCTTGGAAGTTTTCAACTTCACCAAGATTATCATCAAGCTGATGTGATAGATCGCTTTGAAATGAGAACCTCAAATATAAATAGCAAAAGATTAGATCTTACCGATTTGAGTTGTTTGTCCTGGTTCCGGAGCTGGCTGATCTAGGGTTTGTCAGAGAAACCCTAATTTTCAAAACTTGGAATATTTTAGATCTGATTGGATAGAAATATAGATCTCTTCAAGTTGAACCGTCCAATGTACTCCTTTTCTAAAAACAATGGAGGGAAGCTCCCGGAACAGGAAGCCCTAGTTTTCCAATTTCTTCTGCAGAAATTCTTGTTACTGTTTCTATGGTATCTCCAAAGTTACTACTCCTCTATATTTGAAACCTCGCACTGAGGTATCCTCACCTATCCTTGTTCCAACACCACAAGTTTCATCAGAATTGGTTTCACCAATTGGGACTTATGATTATTTTCCCAAGGTGACCTGTTACAAGACTGTTCAGAACAATGAAGTTGTACGGACTGCCATGTGTCACCATTTCATCTTTTGGATCTGAAACTCGGACCACAGAAAGAAAAATTTGTTCCCTTTCTAGAACAGCTTCAGAAATTTCATTCGGACCTTTGTAGCCTAAGATATAGCAATTTGCCCCAGGTGTGCTATTTAGGGATGAATCCTAGAAGAGGCTGGAACCCTAACTTGGAGGGATCATATCTCCTAGAATATAGCGAATCTGAGGCTGAATTTTGGAAACAGTGTAAATCAGGATTTTATCTTTGTCGTGTGAAAGTTTAAGCTCCTGAGCCTTCTCCAATCTCGAGATATAGCGAATGTACCAAAACGTATCAGTTTTAGTATTTAGGGTTTTTCCAGCTCAGGGTCAAACTAGGGTTTGACTTTCTCGGAGTTTCACCCAACCAAAAATCTTGACCCAGGTCTCTAAACTTTGATTTTGATGAGGAGAGCAATCTTATGCTGGGCTCACTCAAAAATTCCTCTTCTGCAAGAAGCCCTAATTTCTCGCACCAAAAATTGAAAATGCTCAGAATCGAATTCCACTTCGACATAAAGATTCACCCTTCAATGGAGAGTCAGCGTAGCATACTTTTGCTGATGGATTGTGGAGAGAGACCCAAAAGGCAAGAATCCCTAGCTTCTGCAGCTGCACAATATATTCTTCTCAAGTTAGCTCTGATACCATGTTAGATTTTTATCATTCAAGCTAGCATTATGATCTTAGGATCTTTTACTGAGAGAATAACATGCACAGCAATAAAACACAAGAGACAAGAGACACAAAAAGTTTTCCTCGGGGAAACCATAAAGGGGAAAACCCTGCAACTTCCTCAGAGATAGAATCAGCACCAAAAGTAAAACCCGAAAACATAAAGATGATCTCCCGACATCAGTAGTCTCTCTCTTGTCCCAACAACTTCTCTTTCACTCATGCGCCCCAATGAGTGTGTGTGTGTGTGTGTGTGATAAATAGAGAGGCTCACTCTCTATTTATATTCTTTCGTTCACTTGAAACCCATTCCAACATGTCGGCCTCACTTAACAATTACTTACTAGAGCCGACATCTCTAGGAGTATCTAATAACCCTAGTTCCCCACAACTTGTGGGGACTTTGCCTCCTCTTACCAATAAGGAGGGTTATCCTTAACACAACGGTGGGGACTATTTCCCCGACTTACAATGACTCACCTAGGGTTAAATTCTCTAGGATAGTCTAATAACCCTAGGGCCCCACAACTGCGGGGACTTTAACCCTTGACCAATAGGAGGGTTATCCACAATGACTTGACATGACTTGTTCACATTATAGAAACTCCTGATAGGAACATCGGGGCATGACATGACTCAAATACGTTATAGATACATCCCGGAATAAACATCGTGGTACAATACATAAGATATACGGTTGAATACATTCTGAAGTTACAAATACATCAACAGGCTCTCTTCTCATTATGGTTAGAGGCCTCTCTAGTGGTTTGGGAGTAGAGAATAGTTCAGAGTTAGTCATAGAATAGATCCTTGATTGTTATGTAATGGAGATGATGGTTCATGCACATCCTTTGACTCTCTTATGTTAGTTTGAGTTTCTTTCTTATGAATGGTTAATATAGATTTTCAGTTATGTCTTGCTTATGAATTGATAGTATTGATTTTATGTGAGATCACTAGTTAATGTTGATTGTTTTATATCAGTTTATTTTATGCAATTTCATGTTTTCTGCAATTAGATTTATTTCTATACAATATCTTGTTTTCATAGATTAACTTCAATTTCAGTCACTTAGATTAAGTTAGTAATACTCTGCCCCTGCATATATTTTGTATGTACCTCACAAGTTTACACTCTCTCCGGGTTGACAATTAAATCGTTGGATATCTATTATAATTGTTTAATATTTTCCCCAACACCAAGTCAAGTACAAGCCTATCCACAAGGTGGCACAACAAAATGGGAAGACAACATTTTCGCTCAAAAGACCAAGGTGTATTAGCAAGGTGGGGAAACAACCAAACTTTTATCTTTCTCTCTCAAGGTATATGGTCCACAAGTGTTCCATACAATAATTGGAAGTTTTTATCATCACCATATAAGGAAGGTGCAAACTAGATGATGTGATCCTCTGGTCCTCCTGACTACTCCTAAAAGTGAAGTGCTAGTGACATCATCAAGGGGTGACCAGTCCTTTGAGAAACAACCTAGCTCAACCATTTAGGAGAAGAGGACATCACACATCATCATCTTGGTTAACTAACCAAGATCCTCCATTCTTAAAGAATGGCTCTCAACCCTAGGTTGAGCTTCAGTCCCACACTGAATCATATTGATCAATCCCTTGGTCCCTGACCGGGTCCACCATTCTCCCAGAGAACGGTCCTTAGCCCTGAGATAAGCTTCAGTCCCAGACTGAATGTTGATCAAGCACCTACAGGACTTGCTTGGTCCTTGACTAAGAATCTTCTTGGTCCTAGATCAAGTGTCTCCATCTCAACCTGTAGGATCTACTTGGTCCTCATGACCAAGAAACTATCTAGTCCTAGACTAGAATACCCGAGAGATAGATAGGGGTCCTAGGCATATGCTAAGGACTTTGACATGGCATCAACATGCTTGGTCCCAGACCAAAAACCCTAGAATACTGCTAGGGGCCCTAGGGTACCTTCTAGGGACTTACTCTGCCTGGTTAACTGACCAAGAAACCTAGCTAACTGGCTAGGGTGCCATCCTCCCTGAGAATGGGTCTCGTGGCTGCACTATCTTTAACACTCATTAGAGGAAATTTCACCTCAAAATGGGCCTCCTAAAAAAAATTAATAAAATAATAGTTAAAATAATAAAATAATATTTATTAATTTTGTAGAAAGAAAAGAAAAAAACTATTTTTTCGTTTGTATTTTCGACATATCTCTTCGTGTTTTTACTCAAATTTCGATCGAGAGAGCTTGTTGGATGCAGAATTAAATTCCGCATCCAACGAGTACCCACTCGGCATACTTTTGACAGATCCCGTTACACCAAAAACAAGAAATCCCTGAAAAAATGTGATGATGATGTCATCATCACGTTTTTTCAAGTATTTCTTGTTTTTGGGGTAGCGGGGTTCATCAAAAGTATGATGAGTGGGTACTCGTTGGATGCGGAATTTAATTCCGCATACAACGAGCTCTCTCGATCGAAATTTGAGTAAAAACACAGAGAGATATGTCAAAAATACAAACAAAAAAAGTAGTTTTTTTATGATACCTATCCCCAAATTTATATTAAAAAAGTGTTTAAGACCTATACGGTATTTCAAATTTAAAGCAATTTCATTGGCTAACACATGATTACATGGAATTTGAGTAAAAGTTAAAAGACCCATTTTGAGTTGAAATTTCCTCTAATGCACTCTCAACAAGAGAGGCATTCTCATCAACACTAAGCTTGTCTCGGAAGTACTCAGAGTTTGACAAAGGCTTAGTCAACACATTGGCAAACTATCTACTAGACAAGCATATTGCACCATGGTGATACTTCCTCTCAATATGTTATGACCTGTCATCGAGCACATGATTTTCTGAGAGCTCCAAACAACTCTAATTGTCAACAAGAAGCTTGATCCTTATAGATCCACTTTGAATTTATAACTGACTTCCCTTGATAGCTAAGAACCACTTTCCACACGTCATTTTCCAAAGCATCTTTCCAAACATGTTGTTTGACTGCCTCCTCATAAGTGGAGAATTTTGAATTAGTGGCATGACTCATCTGAGATATAAAACTAGAGAAATATTGAAACCTCTCAATAGGTTTCTCAAAGATATCAATTGAATACTCCTTGGCCTCCTCCCTTTGCTCATCTAAAAGGGATGTCTCATGGACTAGGCTCACTGTCCATGTCTATATCACTAGGAGGGTCTTTGAATAACTTTCTCAAGGGAGATCACATCTTTACTTTGCAATCCCATTCTGCTGGGAATTGAGGAACACAATTAGCTCCCTCTTGATCTCAAAACTTACCAGTTGTTGCACTCTAGTAAGGAACAAGCCATCAATAACAAATGTCTAACAGATTCTCTTTTGTTGACTCTATGCTGATACCTAGGAAGATGAATATCTAGGATAGCTGATCCTGCATTATGTGGAGCCTCTTACTCCCTTTGTACTTGAGCACTTAGGTCCTTCTGGAACTAAGCATTTAACTCTGAGCATAAACAAGATCTGCAGACTTCATCACTTGTCATTAGAGTAAGTCACATCATCCTTCTCTTGTGGATCTTTCCTACAAGTTAAATTCAGTTCGATGGTCAGCAATAACCAATATCAATTTCATATAATGACATAGCCTTAGCATTCATCCATATACTAAGCAGTTATCTAGATGCCATCAAGAGCATATCAATCTCATATATGCAACATGTCATACAAATATGTTTCACCATGACAATATAAAGAATCAAACGAGTTGGGATAGAAAGTCCTTCCTCTTTATATCTTCCCTTATGCAGAAGTCACTGTGTGCATCTTGATCTTGTCATGATATTGGACATGTACTTCTGAAGTGTGCAATGGCATCATCATCATATCATCCTCACGCAGTATCACACATTTGTTAGCACAATCTAGGTTAGATATTAACCCTAGAAATAAGAAAAAATTTAACACATGAGGTCATGATTTCTTTGCACTTGCATACTTAGATCACATTGATCAATGAATCACAAAACTCTTTACATAGTAAAATGGTAAAACTAGAAGGTATCATGACCATGCACGCCCATGATTACTAAAGATCAAGCCAATATCTAGACATATAAAGAGTAAATTAGATCCTTACTCACCTCAAAATTACATACATGAGTTAAACCTTCTAGGAATGCTAGTCATACTTGACCTACCTTTTTAAGGGATCAAGTTCACAACCTGCTAATTTCATCATCTCTTTAATGATGTCATGTTTAGGGCATAAACTAGTAGAACCACAGGGTTTGTAATAAACACATCCTTGTATGTGATCATCCAACTCTGATTAGTATGTTATTCCTCATATTCAAACCCTTATCTTCTGATCTATGTATCCTTTGATAAGCCACAAAATTAGAGTTAACTACAAACCCTAAGTTCTAATACCATGTTAAATTTTTAGGGTTTTTCAAAATTTCAACAACCTTGTATAATAATGCAAATCAAATTAAAAATAAGTATTGAAGTAAAAGTATAACATTAACAAAAGACAATATTAAAAAAAACATAATTTTCATCTCTTTCAACTTTAACACTCCCTTAAGGATCGCTGTGTTAAAGTTACTCAACTAAAACAAACATTTTTACATGTAAAGTACATAAGCAATGAAATAGTACTAGTATAATCAAGAACAATAGTACATCATTTCAACTAGTAAAACAAATAAAAATAAGCCTGAGTTGGACCTTCCTTATACTCGGAAGACATTGAGATCAGACCTTGTCTTCTTAGAGACAAGTCACTGAAATGGAACAAGTCTGGCCCTTACCTGAGGGCATGGACATACCTTAAAGAGAGATAGATAGGTGTTGTAGAATAGGTTTAGACAAGGAGGTAAGATAACCAAGATCAATCTCAAGATATCAACCAGGACAACCAACAGGTGTACAACCTAGAAAACAGTTTAGGGCAGTCACATAACAATCTATAAAACCAATGGTCCAATCAAACAATCCATACATAGTTAGAGACCATCTCAAACAACTAGCTCGACCACCTCAAACAACCCAACACAGGGAGAGGCCAACTTAAATAGCCCAACACAGGACAACAACTTGCTCAAACAGCCCACACAAGGCAAAGACCTTAACAAACAACCCAATAAGGGCAGTGGTCTCAACAAACAACCCAACAAGCTGATAGTGGTCTCAAAAAACAACCCAATAAGTTGACATCACCGTAAACAAGGTGTGGTCTTGCATTAACTGCCCATAAACAGTACCATGGTGAAGTGTTACGCCCACGATAACTTCTCAAGGAGCAACCACAAGTCGCGTCACCCTCAACCGGGATCATGGCACCCTCAACAAAGTTCATGGAACCTTGCAACAGCCCCGGGCACCCTCACAAAGGCTCATGGCATCCTACAGCAGGTCACGGCTCCATTGGATAGACACACAACACCCTACAAAAGCCTTATACAAGCTCAACAAGGGTCACAACAACTAGCAAGAGGTCATACAAACTTAACACGAATCACAACCTCCTCTAGCAGGCTCACGACACACATAAACAAGCTCAACAAGGGTGACAATACCCCTATACAATCTCAACAGAGGCCATGACCTCCTCTAACCAGCTTACAACACCCACTAGCAAGCACACACTAGCCTTGAACAGGATCGCAATATTCTAGCGGTAGTCAAGGAAGCCTAGCAAGTTATGGCACCCTTAACAACAGTTACGACATCCCTAACTGGGATTAGACAAGCAACGACTCAACAAACTCAAACCCTAGTAGCACACCTTATCCACAGAGGAAGAAAAACAACCTTAAAGCCCTTGATGTCACATTTAAACGAAGAGGCTAGAAACCCTAGATCAGACATAAAACATAGAGCTGATATATCTCTCCAAGACACACACATAATGAATGTTGGGACTTGCTTTTATAGCCTCTTAAAGACTTCTAGAAGGATCCCCATTCTATTCCTTCATTGACATAGGGTTACTTTACACAAGGTCAAGACGTCATAACATTAGGAGTGTTGACAATTATAAAATATAACATAAAGTTAGGTCAACACAATCAAAGGGTTAAGGTACCATACTAAAGAGGGGCGCTAAGACCAACAAGGGCAACATAAGACCAAGTCAATTACAAGTCTATCCACAAGGTGGCACAACAAAGTGGGAAGACAACCCTTTCACCCAAAAGACCAAGGTGCGAAAACAACCAAATTTTTATCTTTCTTTCTCAAAGTATGTGGTCCACAAGTATTCCATACAATAACTAGAGGTTTTTATCATCACCATATAAGGAAGGTCCAAATTGGATGATGTGATCCTTTGGTTCTCCTGACTACTTCTAAAGGTGAAGTGCTAGTGACATCATCAAGGGGTGGCCAGTCCCTTAAGTAACAACCTAGCTCAACCATTTAGGAGAAAAGGACATCACACCTCATCATCTTGGTTAATTGACCAATATCCTTCATTCTTAAAGAATGGTTTTCAACCTTAGGCTTAGCTTCACTCCCAGACTAAATCATGTTGATCAACCCCCTGGTCCCTGACCAGGTCCACCATTCTCCTGGAGAATGATCCTCATCCCTAGGCTGAGCTTCAATCCTAGACTGAATGTTGATCAACAACCTACAAGACCCGCTTGGTCCTTGACTAAGAATTTTCCTAGTCCCAAACCAGGATGTTTCTGTGTCAACCTGCAGGATCTGCTTGGTTATCGTGACCAAGAAATTGTCTGGTCCTAGACCAAAATACCCTAGAGACAGATATGGGCCCTAGCCATATGCTAGGGACTTTGCCATGACATCAATTTGCTTGGTCCCAGACCAAGAGCCCTAGGAGACTGCTGGGGGGCCTAGGGTACCTTCTAGAGACTTACTATGCCTGGTTAACTAACCAGGAACCCTAGTTAACTGACTAGGGTGCCATCCTCCCTGAGAATAGGTTTTGCAGCTGCACTATCTTTAACAATATTTAGATATACAACCATAATGTTAATCACTTTCTAAGATTTCATGTCTTCTAGAAAGACATAAGGTCTTGACATGCAACCACATGGTGCCTATTTTTCTATTATGCATGGTCTTGTTATAGCAAGCATAAGCTCCTTGTGGAAAGGCACTTTTGTGCCCTTCGAGCAATCATGAAGAAATCAAAATGGAGGGTTGATGATGCAGTTCAATTTGAATAACAGGTTTAAAAGCAAATACTTTGATTGTGATAAATGAGTGAGGTGAAACAACTAAGGGGGTGGAAGGTAATGTGGGTGATTTTTATTGACACCTTGACAATTCTCTCAAGTTCAATACTTTTTTTTTTAATCTCACAGAACATGGATTCACAAATTTTGTAGGGAACAGATTAGGCAATAAAAGACGATGGATTTGGCCAAATTCTTTTTCTTTGTTGGGCTCTCCACTGTATATACTATTTGTCTATGTCAAAATCGAGCTTGGAGCTGGTGGCATTTACTTCACATGACCTCTTTTCAATATGACCTGAAAAAACCCAATGTGGATAATAGAGCTTCAGTAGGAGGCCAGAATAAGACACGTAGGAGAGAATGAATTATGCAGAGCTGACCAATTACATCTGTGAAGCCAATGGATTTCTATGAGCATATCTCATAATCATGAAGTAGAAAGGAGAACTTATAAGCAAATATCATCCACAGTCCTGACTCTGAGAAGGAGAGAACATTTGTTCAATACAGCTTTGCCATAGTATCCCCAACAGAAATCCACAAGAACTAAAAGGTTTTTTCAAAGAGTGAAGCAATAGTCACTCCACAAGCAACTTCCTAGCCCAATAATCTTCGAATCTTGATGAAAGTTTAGCAGTTGGCAGCTAGATTCTTCACGAATCAGATGGTTATCTCCACAGGTGTATAGATAAGGCACAACTGGCTTCACATCTAGTAATAAGATAATTTATTAATTTGCTATTCACCTTCTTTGCATTGCAGCACAAATGCATACCCTGATTCCTCCATCTGCCTTGCCACTCTCTCTAATGTTGCATTGCCTCTCCATCTCCTACTGTCCTACATGGAATGCATGCACCCTATTCTTAATCTCAATCCAGCTGCACGCTTTTGTTTGTTTCAACTTGTTTTTCATCGCCATTCTCACCTTTACTACATCATCCCACATCCCCGCTGCAGTATATATGTTTGATAGCAGCACATATGCTTCTGTGTTGTCAGGCTCCAACAGAAAAATATGTTCTGCTGCGCGTTTACATACATCTGAATTTATATGATTTCTGCACGCACCAAGCAAGATTCCCCATATAAAAGCATCAGGTTCAAACGGCATTTTGCTGATAAAATATTCTGCCTCATGCAACAACCCTGAGCGACATAAAAGGTCAACCATGCATGCATAATGCTCCATACTTGGTTCTATGCAATGATCTCGGGTCATGGAATCAAAGTAGCGCCAACCTTCATTTGTTAGGCCTCCATGGCTGCATGCAGAAAGAATTGCAGTAAAGGTTATGTGGTTAGGACGAATGCCTTCATGTTGCATCTGCTCAAAAAGTCGGATTGCTTTGTATGCAAACCCATGTTGGGCATATCCACTGATCATGGCAGTCCATGAAACTATATTTCGGTCAGACATGTTATCGAATATGTAATGTGCATAATCTATATTCCCAGATTTAGAATACATGTCAATGAGGGTACTCCCTACCAGAATGTCTGATTCAAATGACATTTTTATGACAAGTCCATGGATCTGTTTTCCCTGTTCCAGGGTTGCTAGGTTGGCACATGCACTGACAACGCTTGAAAGAGTGCATTGATTCAGCTTCATGCCCGCCTGTTGCATTTTTAAGAAAAGTTTCAGGGACTCCTCGTAGTACTGAGCCTGGGTATATCCAGTAATCATCGCAGACCATGTAACAAAATTGCGTTCCGGCATGTTTTCAAACATTTGCCTTGCATCATCTATCCTTCCATTATGTACATATGCCACAACCATTGTAGTCCAAGAAACCACATTTCGTTCTTGCAATTTGCCAAAGACGGTGCACGCATCATCTATGCTCCTGCATTTCGAATACATATCAATAAGAGCACTTCCTACAAAGACATCTGGTTCAGAAACGATTTTGATGATAAGGGCATGGACTGCCTTACCCTGTTCCAAATCAGCTATGCCGGCACATGCACAAAGAACACTAGAGAATGTGGATTGGTTTGGCTTCATACCTATCTGTCGCATCTCGCAAAACACTCTCAGCACCTCCGATCTCAGCTCACTGAGAACATATCCTGCAATCATTGCATTCCAAGACACAACATTCCGTTCCGGCATTTTGTTAAACAGTTGGCGCGCATCATCGATTTCCCCATTCTGAACATATCCAGAAACCATTGCATTCCATGACACCACATTTCGCTTGGGCATTCTATCGAACACTTGCCGTGCATCCTTCATTCTTCCATTCTGTGCATATCCTGTCATCATTGCATTCCAAGACATAACATTTGGTTCAGGAATTTTGTCAAACACTTGGCACGCATAAGCAACACAATGGCACTTAGCGTACATAATCAGAAGCTTGGTTTTCACAAAATTGCTGGGATTACATCCAGTTTTGATCATGTGGGCATGTATTCGCTTTCCCTCTGCAAGGGATTTCAAATCTGCACATGCCTCCAGTAGAAATGCATAGGCTCCACCTGCCGCTCTGATGTCTTTCTTATCAATGACATGTAAAATCTCCAAAGCCTCCTTTACTCTTCTCCCTTTGCAGAATATGCTTATATCTTCATACGGGCCATATAATCCAACCCCTCCTTGGATGCTCCTCCTTCCAGTTTTCTGTGAACTCTTGTACATTATCGGTAGCTGAAAAGTGAGATGGTTTCCTCGTCCAAATCCTTTGAAAATAACAATTTTCATATGTTAAATTCGATTCCTTATAAGCAATCCTTACAGCACGCTAATGCATCTATTTGGCACTTGTATCGGCGTCTGAAAAACTATTTTGATCTTGCAAGTAATAACAGAAGCTATATAGGATACTGACCAGTGCCGTTCAATAAATTCTGCAAATTCAAAAAGTACGAAGATTGCAAGGGTTGGTAGGCCATTGGGAAATTGCCGCGCGTCGCATAGGCTGATTAAGAAATGAGACTTCCATCGTCCATTGAAGCCGGTGACCACATAAGATTGAAATGAAATTCAATATCCGGTCTCCAAAAATGGCTTGGCTTTTTATTTTTCTTTTTGGCCCCAACCGGTGGTCTATTGGACACAACAAACTAATTATTTAGTTTGTTTTAAAATTTTGTTGATAATAGCTTAAAAACAATGATGGTATGATTTTGATTTTACTTTTGCAATGATTATGATTTTATAAATTTTAAATTACTAAAATTGTTATTATTATACCCATTGCAGCGGAACATATAATGATAGCGATTATTCTGTGAGTACATGTTCTAAATATTTCCCAAGTGTAAAGTTTAGCCATGGTTTTTATTTGTTTTATTTTTTTATTAATTTTTAAAATGTAATTATATCTGACTTGATTGGATTGCACATAATGATGTATGTATTGGTTTATGTGTCTTTAGAGGCGGTGACGAGCATACGCCACTCTTTTGCGTAATTTATTCGGAGTAAGCTATCTACTCGACTATCGGATGTCGTTGAGTGATAGCTTATTTCGTTACCTTTCCATGAGACTTCTCCTTGAGAGTAAGTTGTAATTGTTAGCCATTGTCAAGGATTTTAGCTTGACCATCTCCCATGTAATATCAACATCATTTTATTAAACTGTCTATCCATTTTAGACCCTGTACGAAGATGATGCACCAGCTTCCCATTCAAAATCAAAATCATGAAGCTTTTTGTAATTGAATTAAGATAAAAATCCATACACTCGGCATTTTCATTCGAATTTTGCTTGTCCAAAGCCTTTTGAGAGTCTAGAGATGGAGGAATTACAGCCTCAACTACCCTCAAGGTGGTTGGAAACTGATACTCCAGACAAGCTCCAAGCACTGGACAAATCTGGGCTGAGGGTGTACATTGTAAAAATCGAATCCATCAAACCATTCATGGCCCGAATTGGGCATCTCGTTGAGGAGTTTTGGAAGAATTTCCAATTCAGGTGTTCTATAGTTTTGGGTCACAGAATAACACTGGAACAAGAAGATATTTTCAGGGCAACAGGACTATCGAACAGAGGTCGCACTATGGGTTACTGGTTTGAAAACAAGAAATCAATCTTTCAGCAAATTAGAATTAGTTATACCAGCCTATGGGAAGAGCAAACTGTTAGAATCAGTTATACATTGTTATATTCATTGACTGTGCTTTACTTCCAAGTAAAGTAGAGACGCTCTGCTTGTTCTCAAACAAAAGTTGACATTGAGATCGTTTGACAATTTGAATATATTAGTCATCCCAAAATAATTGAGATCGTTTGACAATTTGAATATATTAGTCTTTCAAAAATAAGAGCTCAACATATAGCTTAATACATAAAGAGGAGCCCCATAATCAAGAACAACTTCATTGATTACAATTTCCGCTATATTCTTGAAAATTCCTTGGTATAAAAACTTAAACGTACAGTTTCATAAACAACAGTTAGCCGAAACGTTCCACAACAAATAGTGTAAGGATAGAGCCAAAATTTTACGGTACTCGTCGAGCAACTCCAGAAAAACAAGTCTGCAAATCAAATTTATGGGTCTAAATTGCTCGAACAAGTGCAAAACACAACCAGATGGAAGTCGAACTCACATGAAAAGGCCTGCATTTGAACCAAATTTAGTAAATTCAGTAGAGATAGTAGTCCCATAAGTATAGAGATTTTTTTTATGGCTAATAGCTTACTCTCGGGGTTGTCATTGCATTGCTTATTAGACAACAGGCACCTAATTTGTGGCTGCAGGTTGTAGAAAATGGGGCTCGGGATGCTGAATTGTTGAAGAAGAGAGGAAAGAATGAAATCAATGGGGTGCATGATATTGGCTTGACAATGGAGCTATTATTATCATTGATCTCATCTACTCTTCTTGTAACTGTCTTTGCAAATTTTTTGGTCTCACAGGACTATAATAGAGTAAGCTATCACTAGACGGCGTAGGGTGGGCCCAAAATCGTTGGGTAGATAGCTTACTCCATTTTATTCTATCTACTGTATGTAGGACCCAATAGGATAAACGACAACTAAAATGCTTTGCTTTTTCGGCCAATTTCTGATAAAAAGTGGTCAAATTTGTTCCTGGAAATTGCTCTTTTTGCAATTTTGCAATTTCAGCAGTTGTAATTGTCTATCTTGGACTAAATTCCCAATTTTAAAACTATCCAAATTACTGAAATTGCGATTTAAGCACTCCAAATTGTGATTTCAGTCAAGATTGCTTTACCAAATTCTAACGAGCGTTTTATTTAGTACTTATACTGCGTCATGCAAAACCATCATTAATATCATACAATTTAAAAAACTAATAAAGTTTGGAGAATGGGTACATAGTATAATGAAAACTCACTATGGTAGAGCCTATTCTTGATATTATATTCACGTATTTGATTTATTATTATTTGAGGGTTGACTTTAAATTTTTCCAATGTTAAGAGAGGACATTGTAAATAATGTTTATTATACTAATTAAAATAAATTATTGTAAGT
Organism: Pseudotsuga menziesii; assembly: GCA_001517045.1. Lineage (NCBI taxonomy): Eukaryota > Viridiplantae > Streptophyta > Pinopsida > Pinales > Pinaceae > Pseudotsuga > Pseudotsuga menziesii. The sequence goes on from LPNX010473432.1 coordinate 103,927, forward strand.
AATGTTTATCTTACTAATTAAAATAAATTATAAATTATATTTTTCTTAAATCATATTGGATATTAAGTTTGAGGTCTTATTGCACTAGTGGTTACATTGTTTTTGGAAATATAACCTGCATTAACTCCATTTGTCTGTACTAACATACTTCAACTTCACTACGAGCACTTTGTAAACTATTCACTTATTGCTTTCTGCTGAGTAAATTATTCACTTATTGCTTTCTGACATGTTGTTGCAATGCATATCTATCTACCTACCGATAAACTATACATCACCCTGTTTGTGTAAAGTGTTTTGGAATCAGTAGTAGCATATGTAGGTCAAACTTGCAGCAAGAAAGGAAGAACCAACTTACCTTCACATGGTTTCATGTCCAGTAGCAAGCCCAGAAGCAAAGGTATCACTAATAGCAAAAGTAGTTTTTTAGTCAATTAAGTAGAAGGATATATGGCCTTGTTGCAACATCTTTGCAGTTGTACCCTTTAGAGCCATAACCTGTTGCAAATCCATAACTAGCAGCACAATGTGGAGGAGCAAAAGAAAGATGTGATCCCTCACCTTAACGTAGTCATACAGGCCCGTCACCCTTGGAAAAACCCTCATCTCTTCCCTAACATATTCATAAATTTCATAGTTAATTGTTCATAAAGTTAATTTTTCATATTACTTCGTACCTGATTCCTTGAACCCATAGAAAATTGCAGAGGCCACTAAAGACTAAGTTGGAATACACTTTCTTCGTTTATTCGCAAACCCCTTTGCCTCGCTATAAAATCCACATTGACCAGATTCACAAACAATAAATACAAGTCTATTGTTGTACACTCCCCTTCCAAGAGCAATGGTTGTTGTGTGTTAAATAGTAGAGAATGCCTTGCCACAAGTATGTTATAACCATGAGCTACATTGTGTCGATACGATTGTGGAAGTATTCTACCCATCGATCACCCCATCTCTAATGACAAAACTCAAGTTTTTGGAGTATTGTTGACACTGGGAGATGGGTTTGGTATATTTCCTTAATAATGCATTGAACCAAACCTTGCATCAACATATACACCTTTATCTATTGGGGAAACTTTTCATGAGATTTTTTTTTAAATCCCTTAGTTAGGGAACTCGATACAGTTCCTCCTGCTACTAACTATACAACAAGCCACCCAAGCTTTTATGCCAATGTGATAAAAGGAGCAAGCTCTTAGAGAATCTGATACAACATGATAAGAAATGGCATATTAGATAAGTTTTTGAATATGCAAACATATGCTAATGCCATATTCTTGATAGGAAAAGCCAGAAAGCAATCTTATGATTTAAACGAGCATACATATAATTAATAATGAGATAACACAAATCCACATAGCAACACATTTAAGACAGACACACCATATTTACGTGGAAAACCCAAAACCGGGAAAAACCACCATGATAGATCTATTATCTCCCTTGACCTAAATCGGTCAAGCTAGGCCAAGTGAGTTAACCACCACTCACCTCCAGACCACTTTACAATGGAGCCTCATCAATCCTTATAAATACTTCCTTGCATATAATACCATGGGACAATACCATGGACCCAAAAACACATGTTGAGACCTAAACCGTTTGGCTCATTCTCGAGTCAAGGTTAACCCTAACATTCCCCCCTTTAAACTTGACTTGGAGTAAACACCAACCCCCCTCAAAGTTTTACCGAGGAATCCACATACACCTCCATATCACTTAGGTCTATCTATTGACTTTACTGGTGAGTTACCAAGGGTATGCATTCCTTAGTAGGTCTTACATCCATATTCCCATTTACTTGCAAACTGCTCCATTAATTTTTTTCATCCATCTTCATGGTGACTACTCCATCACCATTTGTTGCTTTATCCTCTCATTTCTCCATGCTCACCTTCTTGCTTGTTTTCTACCATGCTCTTTTTGTAACTGCATCCAACCTTGTCATTGATGTCCATATAAAAAGAATCCATCTAATGAATTACATGGGTCCTCAATCGTTGTAACTGCCAATTCTCTAAGAATTCTTTTCACATACATGATTCATCAATATTGGTCCCACAACTGAGATTAAACCATCTTACATTCCTCCCATAATCGAAGAGTCAACCTCTCCGATCCACATCAAGCTCGGCAAAGAGTACACCTGCCACCCTCATACCTACCCAATGGTTCACTCCACACTTGATGCAACATCCCTTCTTTGCGCATAAGAGGGATACCTTGTGCTTCTAGCACCTAGGGAAATTACATTCTAACTAGGAACCCAAAAATACTATTAGGGTGTCAGGTATCACTGAACATGCACCCCACAATTAATAAAAAACAGGTACACCACAATGAGCACAACTATATGCCAAACTATAGCTTTGATACCATTTCTTAGGATTTAAATGAGCATACATATAATTAATAATGAGAGAACACAAATCCACGTAGCAACACATTTAAGATAGACACACTATATTTACGTGGAAAACTCAAAACTGAGAAAAACCACCATAATAGATCTATTATCTCCCTTGACCTAAACCGGCCAAGCCGGAACAAGTGAGCTAGCCACCACTCACCTCTAGTCCACTTTACAATGGAGCCTCCTCAAGCCTTATAAAGACTTCCTTGCATATAATACCATGGGACAATACCATGGACCACCAAATACCATTGGGCACCAAATACAGTGGGCCCAAAAACACATGCTGAAACCTAAACTATTTGACTCATTCCCGAGTCAAGGTTAACCCTAACAAGCACTTTGTTGGTGAGAACTACAGTGCACTATGAAAGCTTATTCAATATTTTTTTTGAAAATGCATGCATCTTTCCACAAGCTTTTCACAATTGTAAGTAGCATAATCAATAGCTTCCTCGGAACACAAGTGGGTTGTTTATATAAGATATGCAAGCATAATAAACATAAGCAAAGTACACATGAGAACTCTAAACAGAGGTTTGATAGCACATAAATTTGCATAGACCGAGATTTGAATGTTTACCAATGACATTGTAACTCTTTTCCAAATTTCTATTTTGTCAATTTGGCAATAGTAGTTTGTCTTAAGACCTATAGGCTGGGGTTCTTTCTATTTCGATAGCTTGGAGAGGTGCTTGGAAATATACATCTTTCGTTCAAGCTCAAAGGAAGTTTTAAGTATGGGTACTGAAAGTTGGATCCAATTCAATAGCTTATTAATCCATTTACTAGATGGGTGTTGTTTCGTAGGGTGCAGATGTTAATCTAACATGATGGAGATGGATGTGAACCATGTACACAAATACTCAATTCTTATGTGAGCCAATTCATGAAGTATATCTCCAATTCCCATCGCGTGGCTTCCATTCTCATGCAATTCCTTCATTGTTTTCACCTCACCTCTGAGATCCATGCCATTCCATCATTTTATGGACAGAGGAGGAGATCACAATTATCATCAGATGCTTGGAGCACTGAAACCATCTGTGATGATTGTGTTCTGATGCCTGTAATACTTAGGTTCGGAAGCTCCGAGCACTTCATGATGCATTAATGCAAGGCACCAAACTTGGAAAGATCATGCCATAGACTTGTCCTTCTCTAGTGAACCAAGCGGATAATGACCAATCTCATGCCCATGGAATAGAATTGTCCTTCTTCAGTGAACCAAGTGGAGAACAAACAATCTCACGTCGGATGGAAAGGTGGTGGAAACAAAGTGAGAAGAGGAGGCAATGGAAACAAATGGCAGTCAATGTGTATTCAACGAAAAATGTAGAATAGTCACATTTATCAAGGATTGGCTAAATAAAATTTAATGTTATCGTTATGTTATATATCCTATATATTAAATTTTAATGGGTTTTGGGTATATCGTTCATTCACAACACCAACATGACTCTATTTTGATTTCAAAGGGTTCAAAACTATTACATTGTCGATAGGTGACTTCAATTGAAATTGCCTTGTGATGGATCCTGACCTTTTAATCCCTAATTAAGGATGGGAAGCCATGATCCATTTCTTTGGCATATTCATCTAAAAGGATTCGTCGAATCCATACATCTAAGGGCAGAGATTTTCTATGGGCTCACAGGTTACCCAAAGGTCCATTGCTAATCAAAATCAACCTATCATTTTTTTAGCCAATCAACCTCAACCTATAGTATTTTGTTAGCTAATTAAGGCTCTGGTTCCAAGTGGGGGGAGAGGAGTTTGATCCGTTAAAACTTGCCTAGGATCGGTTCACTATCGCATGTGTGGGAAATAGTGAGGAGTTTCAATGGAAATTGGTTTGCTCTCTGCCCTACATGAACGATTTTCTACCTAGGCTGAAGGCACTGGAGCCTAATGCAATATGAGGGAGCCATCCAATTCATGTTTTTCCTGGAAGCATGCAGTAATTTGGTGGATAAAGAGCAGCATCCCATCCAAATTTCAACAATCACATTGAATATCGTCTTCAAGGCCTGAGTAGATCAAACACGTGACCCTCAATTTAGAAGATTTCAAGATTGCTAGGAGTGTTGTAAATTGGGTAAGTTTGGTTCCTTGTCATCTCTTCATCCACTTATTTTTTCTTCTCCCATTAATATTTGTAATGTCATGTCCCCATTCCAATAGGTCTACTAGTTGACAATGTTCACCCACCTACTAGTTCCCTAGGTTGGGGGAGGAGGCATTAAATATTGCAATAAGNCATTAATTTAGGTCATACAAATAATAAATATGGAGAAAATAAAGTGGCATTTATTCATAAGGACATTTGGAGGTCCATGGGGGCCTTGGATGGTTAGATGCTTCCTTACACATGTCATGACTTAACCCAAAATTTGAAATTATGAGTGATGGAATGTTCTTGGAATGTGAACAGTCATCAAATGACATATCATGAGCCCAAGGATTCGAATGGGTGGGGAGGAGTAACTCCCCATAGAAGAGGAAGAGTCTAGGAAGAAAATAGGTGCCATGTGGAACTATATTCCTTGCGCTTTATGACAACAATGACGGAATATTATATGACAACTCAAACTTGATTGTAGACCTATGAAAACCTGACATGTTAGGGATAAAAATATCCTCTAATAAGGCGCACTTGGGACTAGGTGGCAGCCATTCAAATTTGGTGGAAGATGAAGGGTCGAAGAGAAGACCAAGTGGCATGGAGGTTACTAAACATCAAGGATGAGGTGGACGAAGACTATGGGAATGAATTAGACCTTGGAGGACCTTAGGAGGGTTATAAAAATATGTCATGAGGAATGGAAATGGATTTTGATAATTTGTGAAATAATTTTTAGAGAGTGATATTCTCATCCAAATTGGCCATGGGAGAGGTCATTCAGACCTCTCATTTGGAGCTTCATGGAGTGTTTTGTTGCATATAGGAGCCCGTTGTTGTTCATGACCCATGTCTCCTCCCATTCTCTAAATTTCCACTTCCATATTTCCATGTTTTTCTATGAAGGCATACTTGTGTGAATGGTGGTTGTGCCCCATTGAGTTCTGTTGATGCCCAAGAATGGGTGAATTATTCATGGATTTATAATATGTCTCTCATATCCTCTGTAATTCAAAATAAGAAGAAATACATATGCAAATGTCCACATTTCCAAGCTTTCTTGTGACTAGTTTCCATGTGATGATTTCCCCTTTCAATGGAGATTGTAATCTGATGTCTATTGCGAATTGGGTTAATGTTATATGTTGTTATTGAGATATTTAAATTATTTCAATGGTATATATTCATCTTTCTCTGTTATGAACCATTATATGCACCATTTATGAGTCGAAGTTGAGCTTTTATGTGTCATTTCCCTTAAGCAAATATCATTGAAATTATGCATTCTAATATGAAGCTTTAATACTCTGTTGTAGAACTATTAACCACACCAAATGGCATTAAATGAAGTCTAATTACAGTCCCCATACTTTGTGTTGAAATTTGGGAGGGTTTCATAGGAGTTGGAGAGCCATTTATGCCCACAACCTATGGGGAATTGCATCATAAATTGCTAGTAATTTTGCTCTTTTTTCCATCATGCCCAAATAAATTTGCATATTTCTATGAACTATCATAAAAATATCATAGAATCAATTGAAGAGTATTAATACTCCCTACATCAGTCCCTACCAATTCGATACCCTCTTGAGCCATTCGAATCCACTGAGTCAAAACTAATCAAGACAATTTTTCCAAAATTCTGCCTTTGTTTTGGAATTTCTAAATTGGGACATAACAAGTGGTATCAGAGCATGATCTCGACACCTGATAGATATATTTATTCATTTTTTTAATTCTGAATTCCCTCCCTTAGAAACTAAGACTAGAAACCTTAACAATGAAAATGAAGGAAGTGGAGAGGTTAGTTCTTTTTACAAGAAGATTAAAGCAAAACTAGAACTGGGAGATATGGATGAAAAAGAAAAAAATGAGGACCTTAAGACAATCATTAAATCATCTCTTGAATGAATGACCAAACATTTTATGCAAGGATTCAAATTGTTGGCTAGCCAACTTGGGAGCAAGTCAACACCTGAGAGTAGTAGTAGTACACCCCATGATGAGGGAAAGATGAATGGAGAAACCATTTTTTCGAAGACTAGACCTCATAACAGAGATCATGAGTTAAAAAAATAGAATGGCCTGCAATTCCTAAGTTTTTAGAGTCCAAAGAAATACCTTACACCACCTATGACGTTAGAGAAGCAACAAATGATTGGCAACAATTAAGTGATGAATGTAGGAAAGTCCTACCTTTTGATCAGTTCATTAGATCTTCTCTTCAGTTCAAGCAAGGAAGAAATGGGAATAGGGCATCCCATATTAACCGTGAATTAAAATACACCATGGAAAGTGTAACCATTCCTTCCTTTGATGGATCCTCACAAATGTATTCTAGTGCGTGGTTGCAAAAATTAAGTGTATATTTCCAATTAAATCCTATGGTTGAATATGATGCATTGAAAATGGCCATTCTACATCTTGAAGGGGAAGCTAGTGATTGATGGTTCCATGGTATTAGAACCTTGGGACATGATCAGATTTTATCTTATGAGGGTTTCTCCAATGAATTGATGGAGAGATTTGAGAGGAAAGACCCTGAACTTCCTTTCAAAGAACTAACACAATTGAAGCAAGTAGGAACTCTTGAAGCATACATGTTAGAATTTGAAAAGATTTTAGTAATGGTTTCTCATGTATCTATGGATAGGTAGATTTTATTTTTTACTGAAGGATTGGCAGAACCTTTGAGAGGCTATTGAAATCCCATAAGCCAGCCACATTTAAGGATGCCATGAATTTGACAAGGGATTTGTAGAATGTGTTGCCATGAACCAAATACCCTCCTAAGCCAAATTTCCCTTCCAAGTTCAAGGAATTTAAGAAACCATGGAAAAATAACTCCTCTACCAAATAAAATAAAGGAGGGCCAAGCAAATAAGAGCTTAGAAGAAAGAAGCTATGTTTTACATGCCAACAACCTTGGGTCCCAGGACATAGATGTGCCAAGGGGAAGGCACACTACATTGAATTTTTTCAGGACATAGATGTGCCAAGGGGAAGGCACACTACATTGAATTTTTTCTGAAGATGATGAAGAGGGGGAGGAGGAGGAAGAGGCACAACTCACATCCTAAGAATAAGGGTATCAAATAGTAGAATAATAAAAACCCACTCCTGATACAGGAAAAATTGCATAACTTTCGGGTGTACCTTGATTCCACACCTTAAGGCTCAAGGGAAGCACACAAACCCAAAAGGTAATGGTTCTAGTGGATGGTGGCACCACTCAAATATTCATAGATCTAGCCTTGGTGGAGAGGAGAAAGTTACAATATGAAACTTTTGATGGTTTCATAGTCATCATTCCAGGTAACAATTCTATGGACTACACTAAATGGATTCCAAAGCTTCAAGTTACTCTAGAAATCATACTATCACTAACAATTTTAATGTAGTGAATGTGGCTGATACAAATGTGGTTTTGAGAGTACAATTTTTGTATTCTTTAGGGGAGTATACAGTGAATTATCAAGTCCCTGAAATAAGGTTCAGAAATTCAGAAAGGAAACCCATCTTGTTGAGGGGAATGCACACTTACCCAAATTAAGTGGTGTCCTCTCATAGCATGAGGAATATCTTGAGGCATGGAGATATAGAATGGGATGTTGAATGTTTAATTACATCTCTTAAACCTCACTTGAACATTGTCAAGCATGCTAAGGAGATAGAGCAACTATTGAGTAAGTATTAGAAGGTTCTTGGTTCTTGGAGACCTTCCCTGAGGAAGACCACCAGATAGAGGCGTTGAGCATATCATTGAGTTATATATAGGAATTAGTATGCATGTAGTCATTTAATAAGTACTTCTATTAGCATTATAGAGTTAGTATTATTCATAAGAGAGACAAACATGGTTATACATTAAAATACTAACCTTAACATTTGCGTGTTGATGTAGACAATACTTGGAAAAATGGGAGGGATTCTCTAGTGAATAGGCTGCAATATTTTGCAGACTTGGTAGCAACACTAAATAATGACGCTCAAGGGTTTTTAGGGATTCCCTTGACAAGGAAAGAGGGTCCAAGACCCTCAAGTACAAGGGTGTGAGAGTCCAAAGGAGGTAAGTTCGGGGGTTGGAAATGGCCCAATGAAGGTTGTAGATGATGATGGGTTGTATTAAAGGGCACACGAGAGGTCTGTTAGGAAGGATTCCTAGGGTAGTGGGGAGTTAGAAAAGAGTGTAGGGGAGTGGAGTGAGGGTTTGAGGGAGGAAGGAAGAAATGTAGGTTTAGGGTAAAATTAGGGCTGTTTTCAGACCTTTTAGGCCAAAATTTGAGATTTTTGTATTTTTAGGGTTCCCCATAATTCCACCTTAGGTTTTTTAGGGAACTAAGGGCTAGGACGAATTTTTAGGGAAGGAGGCCGAAATTTTAGGGATGCAAAAAAAATGCAAAAAAAATATTTTTTTGATTTTTAGGGTTTTCAACATATAATTGCAGACCTAAATTTAACCTAAAACTAATCCTAAAATAACCCTAGAACTAGGTTTTTTTAGAAGAGAAAATGTGTGAAAACCAAGGGAAACCCTACCCTAGTGAAATCCCTACCCAACTTAGGGATTCTAGGGAGAATGATTAACCTAGTGAGGAAGGGTTCCTAGTCAATCAACTAGCCTACAAAAAGTAAGGAGAAACCCTAGGGAACCCTCATAAGAATACATGTTGTTGTTTGCTAAGGTGATAAGAATGAAGGTAATGTCCTATCCTAGGGAAAAGTGTAGCTCTAAGGATACCACTAAGACTCAAACATGTACATCCACCAACATCCAAATGAAAAGATAAGAAGCCTGACCTCCTTGTGCTTGCATTCATCCAACAAATTGAAGCATCACCAAAAGTAGAGATTCACCAAAAAATTACAAGAAACATATTGCATTAACCCAGAAAATCTTCCTCAAGAGGACCACATCCATCTAAAGAGCCCTAGCAGGGGTAAAATGAGTGCATAGTGTATTATCCCATAAGTTATGTTTTTTAAATGAAAGTAGGATATCTATTTATATGATCTCACACTCACTTTTTAAAATATCTAGGCTTACATGTCTTAAAATAAGTCTATTTGAAATTATAAAATGTCAACTTAAAATTAAAAGAAAATAATAATAAAATATAGCCTAAGGTAGGCTTAAGGTAGGATACCTGGGGTATTTGTATCCCCTGGTTCCAAAACATGCTCAAATAAGATAATCAATCCGCATGAAAGGCTAGAGTGAGATGGATGGAGGGAATTATACCCCATCTAACCTCTAGAATGTTGTAAAATCCCTCAACTCCCTCCTCAAAGCATTAAATGGTCTGGTACAGAGGATGACTTCCTATGAGGAGATAAGTCCAGGGAGAGCAAGGACCCATTGATTGAAGGGCCAAGAGGGTGTCCAAAGTGTATGCAAATGAATATGAGAGTCTTGTAGCTGAAGCAGAGGCCATTGGAGCACATAAACCGGATATGGAGCCATGTGACCCAGTGGTCAACCCTTAGGGGCCCCAGACACCAACCCTGAGATTAAAAATACCTAAAAAGGGAAGTCAACAGTGCCATTAAGCCATATTACCCCTAACTGAGGACCAAAGGTACCGACCATGACCACCATTGCTAAATAACACCTCTCCTGGTTGAAAAATTGGCCCTCTCTCCCTGGAGTACACCTAAAGGCGCGCTAGGTACAAGTGCAACGTAACAAGGAGTTTATTTAATTGTGAAGATCTTGTATTCATGTAAAATATTTTTACAAACACAAATTTAAGGATGAATATCGGAATGCAAAAAAATGGATAAGATACAACCTACTAGCAATATCCCAAAATCACAAACAAAATTGAAACATTAGATTTGACTTATAAATAAATGAAATAAGAAAATGGAAATTCAAGCAATAGATTTGGCCTAAAAATAATTAAATATGAAAATGTTTTGGGAGAGACTTGATACACATTCAAGAAATTATGGCCAAATTTTTCAAGATGATACACATTCATTTCACATTACAACATATTCTTGAAATTATCGTTTAAATATTGGAAAATCTTGTAAAATGTTGCACTTCACTTCGAAAACAAAACAAGGAAAATACAATGAGTGTTTTGTGTAAATACCATCCAAAAAAAACAAATTTAATCTAGGTACTCAAAGTATTAGCTATTGCACACATTATTGTTCAAAGAAAAGATGACACAATTAATTTCATTTTTAAAAATCCCCACGGATCACGTTGGAAACATTGCTTCCATTCATTAACACCGATTATAAATATTGATGAGAATGTTAGAGATATGTACTGAACTATAAAAACCACAACTTAAGGAGTTATTCTTAGATATATTTGATTTGCGTGCTCTGCAAGCATTTTTTTTATTAAAAGAATTTGCACTTAGCTCTGGGATGCAGTTTGCAAAGAGTCCTCCTTCAATTTTTGTCAAATAAAACAAGGGTTTGATTTGAAGCTTGTGTTTACTAGCTAGATTTTGGCTTTGGTAATGCCTATTATGAAGATAGAAGCAGGGAATATAAAGTGTATGGAAATCGCCCCTCCTAATAGGGTATGTGTGAGAAGACGATGGCATTTTGAGAAAACGTTGCTCCCCAATGGATTCTCAACAATGGAAAGCTCATGGATGGGCCTCTATGTCCTTCCTGCATTTTGTTGCTTCAAAGAGGAAAGCGATAATAGGATATTTGCGTCAGAGTCTTAAATTTTTTCAATAGGACTGCCACCAAAAAAATTTTGATAATTTTATTTTGTAGAGATCAGAAGTGTTTACAGGAATCTAAATTACAGTTTTGCTTTGGAGACCACAATAGGAATTTTGTTAGATATGGGTTTTATTATCCAGAATAACATTCTATTTGTTTAGCATACCATTTGGGAGTTTGATTGTCTATTGTGTTATTGTTGGTTAAATTCATGCCAATAAGGTGAAATATAGGAGTCTATTTGATCATGAAGCTCTTGTATGCATGTAAAATACTTTTACAAACAAAAATTCAAGACACAATTGAAACATTAGATTCAACTTATAAATAAATGAAATAAGAAAATGGAAATTCAAGCATTTAATGAAATGTGAAATTTTTTAGGAGAGCCTAGAACACGAAACCTTTTACAGAGGAGTTTGATTAAAATAATTCTAGAGAAAAACTATGGAATTACTCACCAAAATCACAAAACACAGAGGTCGCACTTCCCCAAACTCCCAGTTCAACTAAAAATATCATAGATAATGTTTCCAATAATGAAATAAGAAAAATGGAGCAAACAATTCAGTATTCCCAGTCATTTCTTTGTTCTCTTCCTTATCTGCATACCAATAGATTTTGTGGCTTGTTTGTCTGTAAGTGCTACAAGGCACAGATTGAATGCAAAGGAAAAGAAGAATATATCGAGCATTCATATATAACACAACTGGTAATAAACATGAAAATTTTCTAGATCCGAAGGGAAAGATTCACGGGCCTTGTAGTTCATACCATACTAGTGTTGGAATAATGTCAAAATGATAGGTTAAAGAGTAGGGATTAGTTTATTAATAATCTAAACAAGATAACATAAGAGGTTTGAGATCCTTAGTTATAGGATGCTAGTTTTGGTTTGTTAATATCTCTCAATTATATATGTAAGTAATTTCATATGTAATAGACAGATTAGTTTTACTATATTTCTATGTGTTTGTGCGAGCCTTTATGCTCTGCACCTCCTCCTCTTTGATTTATAAATTGGTATCTGTGTGTGTTTATGCCAGCCTTTGTGCTATGCACCTCCTTCTCTATGATTTCTAAATACTAGGTTGTTCATGGTTCGATTATATTTGAAGACCATAACATTTCGAATATCATATTGCAAGGCATGTTTTAGGCATTTGATAAAACATATAAAAATCTAAGGTCATTTGATATTCAACTGATCATGAATTCTATAGGAATTTGCAACTAAAACATAGATCGGTAACTTAGGAAGGAGGTAGTGCTAAGTCGTATGTTCTTTTCTTTGCCACTCTTGGAATTTGCATGAAACGAAAATGGAGTGCATTAACATGAAATTTGAAGCTTATGGTTACATAGATAAGTCGATGAAAGAATAGATGCTTTCAAATAATCATTATATTCTAGTCCTTGCCTATGTCTTTGAGAATTGATAATAGTTTTTAACGCTTAGAAAACACCCTATAAAAAAAACAAAGGACATATTATGTGATCACATTCAAATTGTTGGGGATGGGTAGGCCAAAAAGAAAACAACTTAAACCTCAATGTCCACTTTTGATAATATGCCCAAAATATGTATTATTTTTTTAATCATGATTTCACATTATACCCATAGGCCATGGAACAATCACAACTTTATCATTGTAATAATATTGGTCTATTCTATTTTTTTCTAAAATTCAATTAGGTTTGTAAATATGAAGTAATGAAAGGGAAGCTCTTATGTTGATGGTTTCTCATTTGAATTAGTTTATGATTAAAAAATAACATATAGTTTACATGAGTGTAAAAGTAGTGTGGACAACTATTTTATAAAATCATTACTATGCCATTTTATATTTCATTTATAGATTACCTTAGAGATTACAAAAAATTTTAATCTCAATTTTTTTTTTGAAGACCAAAACTGATATAATACAAACCTAGAATTAGTTTGTTATTAAAAATATATATACTTTCTGCATGTAGCTTTAATTACGCAGAAGGCCTTGAAACAAGGAACATCTTGTCCAAGAAATGTATCAAGACTCCTCGTATTTTCCTTCAATACATTATAAATATGTGTCTACTCTTTGCCTCTAATAAATTAACAATTAAAAACACATGTCTACTCTTTGCCTCTAATAAATTAACAATTAACAACACCTGTCTACTCTTTGTCCGCTAGTTTTTACGATGTCCTCCTAGGTTTGTACCATAGTGTTTTTGCGTGTTGTTGAAGTTTTCACAGTTTTTGTGTGTTGTTGAAGTTTCCTTGATATAAAATGAAGAACAAAACGAAGATTGGAACATTATCGAGAATCAAAATTATAGGTTTTCTGGTGAAAAAATGGGCAATTTTCGATTTAGTTTTCATTTGGATCATTCATGCAATAGAGGACACATGTCATGCCTATTCTAGCAACTTCACATAGGTTTCTTTGGTACACAAGCTCAGATCCAAGGTCATGATCACTTCATGCAGAGGATGAGGGGTTGTCAGGATTACTCCCGATCCATCTTCCAAAACACGGTTGGCATTTCCTATTAGGGCCTTTCAATGCATCGTCCTTCTTCCCTCTCTTGTCTCCTATGATAGACCTTTAATGCACATCCCTTTCGCCATACCATTTATTACCACTTGTTCCCATAAGTAAACGATGTCTAGGAACTTCTGTGATGTCGTTGATGATGCCATCGAGGAGCTAGGAAGGCATGCTTCACTAGGTTCTATGTGTGGTTGAAAAAAATCCTTCATTTCTACATCCAAGGAAGGACATAATGAGGATATGAATATCCGATGGTATATTTACATAAGTAGGTAAAGCAAGCCAAGGATGGGTTTAGCCGACCCAGATGCTTGATTTTATGTAGAGGATGGTTGTTTATCCTTGGTGTGGGGAGGGCATGGTGATCTTATGAATAAGAAGTGTAGCCCAATTCAGAGCATACCGAGTTTTTATTGTTGTTCCTAGGACTGTTGAGTATCGAAAAGCCTCGAGGCTTTCACAAAGAGGTTGTTTGCAAGGTGTTGTTGATTTTGAGGATGTTTTGGATCCATATGCAACCTTCCCAAACAAAGGTGAGGTGCACTTTTAGACAAAGTACTCTAATTTCATTCTATCTATTTTATATCTATTTGAATCCCACATAATATTAGGTACCTTATTCCTTGATCCTTTTGTTCTGGTGAGAAACCCTATTATTGGTAAAGAAAAAAAAATATTAAAATAAAATTGACCAAGCAATTTCTCATGTATATTTTTATGAAGTTTCAAGTTCAATGAAATTTGTGAGTCCCTAAGTCTTTGAAGAATAATGATATCTCATTCATAAGGGGAAACTTGGCATATACCCTCTGGTCGCACTCATGCACCATAGTTACAAGCGCTTGATGCTGTAATTAACCAACAAACTCTACTTGAAAAGCATGGCATGTAATCGAACCAAGCCCTAGGTTAAAAGTATGTTGTACCTCCATTATGGAGCAACCTTAACTTCAACAAATAAACTAATGTTTCCATGATTGGAAGCTCTCTAGGGAAATTCCCGTCACACAGGATTCTTCTATAGATAAAAGAAGGGAGAGATATCATGCGCTCATCTGGAATGCGAATGAGGCCATGGGGTGAATGGAGAGACCCCACTAACCCCAATACATGAGAAAGAAAATAAACGAGCATTACAACAAATGAAAATTGGAACTAGAATTGAAAACTAAAGCAAACAAAAATCTAAGAGTAAAAGACAACAACTGTAAAAAAAATTTAATAGTTAAGAGTCTCAATAACAAAGGAATGATCAATAGTAACAACAACAAAATACCAAATATTTAAGCCAAAATTGGACACTAGCTTTGAACAGTAGAAGTAACTCTAAAAAAATGGGGGAGATAAAACAAAGGGAAGTAACGATATGTAATATCCCAAACACTTATATTCTATTGCTCTTACTTAGTATAGGATTGGATAGTACACTCAAGTGGGTGCAAAATACTGGATTTTATTGTGCATGCAAGGTGTCGTATCAAAGTCCCTAAAATATAGAAAACTGGAGAATTTATAGGGTGGAAAGTTAAGAAAGAAATGGTGCACTTACCACAGATAAAAAATATGATGATACTCCAGAGATAAGTTGCATTCATATAGTGTTGGAAAGATGATGTACTCGTTCTCCCTTCCATCAGTTGACACCCAACTACAGAGGAGGATATTCCCTAGCTAAAGGTGATGTTTTTGGTGAAGGAGATGTCTGATGCAGGTGAAACTTTGTAGGACTGATGGTATCCCTTTATTGAAGAGAATGGCCAGAGCATGCAGAGCATTTGACCTCTCAAAGACCTCTAGTGAATCGATCTACCTATTTGGTGCTCACACCTCCAGCCTCACGGATATGCTGATAATTGATCTGGATGAGAAAACTGCTGTATGATAATCACTCAAGGCAGTGGAGTGACCCGGATGATGAAGATGAAGCTAATATGCAAAAGATAAACTAGGATTTAGAGACCCAACGAATACTTCTGGTTTTTTCCATCTATTCCCCAACTACATGCATGAACCTACAAACAATATTTCGGTGGATGTTGAATCATTGGATATGGATGAATACGATGAATGTCATTGATAAACCTGAATGGCCTATCCCAAAATAGACTAGGGAATATAGTTGAATTATCAAACCCTCGTTAGGTGAAGACACCATATTCAACCCCAATTTTTGTGGCTACATGCTGTGTTTCTGCTCAAAAAATCCAAATCAAGAATGATGATAATAGATGGCTCTTTTAGTCCAATAACCCTTCCTAAATAGATGAGCACGCACTTTTAGGGTTTGCATGTCACTTTTAGGGTTTATGCTTCACTTTTGCATGCATGCAATTCTAATTTTATGTTGACTTTAATCCTAAGGAAATAAGGATTCCTTTATCAAACTATTGACTTTAATACTGAATGAGTGTCCTAATATGTTATAAGTATCACATGTCCTCAATCCATTCCTTTTCATGCAGTACCCACTTGAACCTATGGGAATTAAGTAGGTTAGAAGGTGTTTTGGTGCTTAATTAAAATAGGACATTACAGTCCTCCCCGCTTGAAATTGCTTATCCTCAAGCAAATGCAAACTAGGATGATGCAATACCTGCTCTCCTTCCCATGTGGCATCCTCCATAGGTAATTCTTTCCATTTTACTAAGTAATATTGAATCACCCTGTTTTAAGGTTGTAAAAGGTGAAAGTCTTCATGATTCCAAGTTTGTTTGGCTTAATCAATCTTCGCGATGGAGAAGACACGGCTCCTCCTGCGGCTAGGGTTTCCCTAGCCGCCGCCCTTGCAGAGTTTGGATCGTAGCACCCTTTGCCGGTCCCTTGCTGCGCAGTGTTCTCTGGTCGCCGGATTCAGTGTGGATGCATCCGTTGAAGCTGCCTCTTCCGCGCCCAGCAGTTTTGGAGCTGAGTTTGTAGCTGAGTTTTTTGCATCTCTCATCCGCCGCGGCCATGCACTCCTTCGGTGGTCGGGCCATGGATCCGTTGGAGGCCTTCAGAGTCCTTGTTAGATCTGCAGGCCCTAGGGCAAAGGCCTCCCCTCCTGCCAAGTTTGTTAAAAAGATGGAAGAGATCCCTTCTCTAGAGCTCTCTCCTTCTGATCCGTGCCGCATGGCCCTTATGCTCTCAGAAAAATTCCTCATTGGCAAGTTCACTGGTCTGTGGCCCAATCCCAAAGCAGTGGATCAATGGATAGCAGAACGTTGGAGCTCCCTGGCGCCCTACCATATCTCTTTATGTGCTGCAGGAAGAGGGTATTTTGTGTTTATCTTTGAGAACAAAGAAGAGCGGGATCTCATCTTCAGATCTGGACCATACTTCATGGGATCGAGGGGGCTGTTCTTAGCCCCCTGGTCTCTGGATTTCAATCCTGAAGCAGAGATCACGGCTACCCCCGTTTGGGTCCGGCTCCCCCATCTTCCTCTTCATCTTTGGGGGAAAAGCACCCTTGCTGATATAGGAAACAAGATCGGCTGTTTCCTGGATAGCGCGGAGCCTAAAGGGGATCAGTTCACCTGTGCGCGCATCTGTGTTGAGGTCAATCTCGAGAAAGGGCTCCCGGAAGCCCTTCATCTCTCCTTGGGCGAATGGACTCACATCCAAGAGTTGGACTATGAGCATATTCCCTTCAAATGCCTTCGGTGCCATGTTTACGGTCATTTCGTGAAAAGCTGCCCCAAAGCCCCGGTGACGGTGGCTCCCCCCTCGGCCAATGGGGCAGACTTTCATCCAGTTACCAATAGGCGAAGGGCTCCTCGAAACTCCAAATCAGAGGTGCCCTCCGCAGAAGAATCTACCCCAGCTAATAAAAACATATTTGAAGCCCTTTAAGAACTCAATGACCAGGATCCAGAAGCAGCAGTAGCGGTTGAAGAGACGTTGGAGCCAGGTCCAGGCCAGGAAAAGGAAGCATCAGCAGCAGAAGAGGTTACAGAAGTGTGTATCCCCCCTGGTACCGCGGCAGACCCCATGCCTGAGTCCCCTGGCTCGAAGAAAGATCCCATCGATTTGGGTGGCGAGACCTCAGCTCAGGTAGGGTTGGCATCCTTGGTCCCTTCCTCAGAGGAAACCACCGACTTTGAAGACTTTTCCGCTCCTTCTCCTCCCCTCACCAGAGGACGCAAGACGAATAAAGAACGCAGAGAAAAGGAAGCAGCCTCAAACATCAGTGTGGGCTCTCAGAAGAAACTGGATCCTTTCATTAAGGGACACTCCTCTCTGCCGGTTTAATGCTTTGCTTCTGTATTCTTCTCTGCTCACAATTTGTGAGAGTCTACTCTTGTAAGTAGTACTTTTCTCGAAATAGCTCCAGGATCATTTGGGATTCATTTCTCAAAGCTCTTTTAAGAAGGCTGACTGT
Organism: Pseudotsuga menziesii; assembly: GCA_001517045.1. Classification (NCBI taxonomy): domain Eukaryota; kingdom Viridiplantae; phylum Streptophyta; class Pinopsida; order Pinales; family Pinaceae; genus Pseudotsuga; species Pseudotsuga menziesii. The sequence goes on from LPNX010473432.1 coordinate 122,061, forward strand.
TTTATTTGAGGCCAGCAACCTTCTTTCTCAGAATTTCTCCTTGTACGCTTGGTTGGGCTACAGCCTTTTTTAAAAATTTATAAAAATTTTCAGTTTCTGTTAAAAAAAAAAAAATATTGAATCACCCTGTTTTAGAGTTTCCTTTCTCGCACCTGTAGGATTATCTAAGGAATCAGTACCAAAAGCCCTTCGTCATCTAAGGGAGGCAAATCGGTAGATGGATCAATGTGTTGCCCTACTATTTTATTGAGGTTGGATACATGAAATATATTGTGAATTTTTCTTTCCAAGGGTAGTTCTAGTTCATAAGCCACCTATACAACCTTCTTGACTACCTTGTAAGGACCATAGAAGTGGGGTTTTAGCTTTTCTACTCCTTTTTTCTTGAGAGAAGATTGCCTGTAAGGTTGTAACCATAAATATACTAGATCTCCTACCTCAGAACTCTTCTCAATCATGTTTCTATCTGCATATATCTTATTTTGATTATGAGCTTCTTGTAGATTCTCGTTCAGGACTTTGAGAATATCTTGAATGTCCTGTACCCAACCTTTAGCCTTTGGTGCCCCATTGTCTCCAAAATCCAAGTCTGCAAATTTCAGTGCCTCATAGCCATATAAAGCCTTGAAAGGTGTCATTTTAATAGACACGTGGTGGGTAGTATTGTAGCAGTACTCCCCTAGGTGTAGCCATTTAATCCATTTCCTTTGTTTACCTACTACAGAGTTTCTCAGATACCCCTCAATCCACTTGTTGACAATACCTGTCTTCCCATCGCTCCAAGGATGATAACTTGTGCTTGTAGCAAGTTCTGTCCCTATCAATCTGAACAACTCCTGCTAGAAAGCATCGGTGAATTTACTGTCATGAGCACCGACGATGGTTTTGGGTATCCCATGGAGTCTGAAAACCTCTCTAAAAAACAATCGGCTACTTGTGATGTTAAATAGTTGGAAGAGATAGAAAAAGAGTGAGCAAATTTGGTCAACCGATCTACTACCACATATAAGCAGTCTTGTCCTTGTACCTTGGGTAACCCTATAATGAAGTCCATCGAAATGATTTTCCATTTTTGCTTTGGTATCGGTAAATATGAATGAAGTAACCCTGCCAGATGTGTGTGTTCAATTTTATTCAAGTGGAAGATACTGCATTCCTGAACGTGTTGTATTAACCCCTCCTTAAGGCCTTTCCATGAGAACCTCTCCCTGATATGTTTGTAAGTCTTCAAGAATCCTTGATTCCCTGATAATGGTGAGTCATGCGATGCCTATATGATCTTCCTCTTTAAATATGATTATGGGATGAGGTATATCCTACCTTTGTAATATATGATGTCGTGAATGATCCTATACATGTCATCCTGAATATGTCCATCTATTAACTCAAAAGGATTTTTTTTTGGAATATTCTACTAAGAGAAGAGACATCATATCCATGGATTTACTCATGAGGGATAATGAGGTTGGTCATTTGGATAAGGCATCAGCTACTACATTGTTCTTACCCTTAACATACTCTATCTCAAAAATCATAAGCCCGTACCTTGCTGACCCATTTTGTTTGCAGTCATTTAATTCTTTCTACTCCAAAAAGTATTTGAGGTTATTGTGGTTTGCCTTGATTTTAAACCTGATTCTCACCAAATACCATCAGAATTTAGTTAAGTCATGTAAGATGGATAGCATCTCCTTATCATATATGGAGTAGTGGAGTTCATTGTCTTTAAGTTTCCGACTTTCAAATGCAATCGGGTGATGGTTTTGCATCAGTACCACCTCTAGTCCTTCTCCTAAAGCATCACACTCCACTATGAATGGTTGTGGAAAATCTGTTAGTGCCAAGACTGGACAAGTACTCATGATGGTTTTCATTTTCTCAAAGGTTTGATGTGCCAATTCTATCCATGTGAATGCCCCTTTCTTTGTCATATTGGTGAGTAGTGCAGTAAATTGAGAGAATCCATTAACGTACCTCTTGTAGTATGTGCAAAGACCTAAAAATCCCTTCAATTCAGTAATTGTCTTCGGTGTAGGACAATCCAAGATTGCTCTAATATTTTCCATATGAACCTGTAAACCTTTTGAGTTGATTATATGCCCTAGATACAACATCTCTTTCATACCAAACTCACACTTAGACATTTTTGCGTACAACGAATGCTCTTCTATGATTCTCAATACCTCATCCAAGTGTTTCAAATGTTCCTCCCAAGTTTTACTGTAAATTAAAGTATCATCTAAGAATACTAGTAAATACTTTTGTAACTAAGCCCTGAAGGTGTGGTTCATGCAAGATCGAAAAGTTGCTGGGGCGCTGGTGACTCCAAAAGGAATGACTAGGAACTCATAGTGACCATAGTGGCAACATAACGATGTTTTGGAAATGTCTTGATCCCTTACTTGGATCTAATTGTACCTTGACTGAAGATCAATATTGGAGAAGTATTTGGCACCCCGTAGCTCATCCATTAATTCATCAATTCTGGGGATAGGATACATGTTTTCGATGGTATTCTTGTCGAGTTCTCTGTAATCAATACACATCCGTAAGGTGCCATATTTATTTTTAACCAAGACCACTGACGATGCAAATGGACTAAAACTCGACCAAATATATCCTAGTTCTAGAAATTCCTTGATTGTGTTCTCGATATCGTCCTTGTATCTTTTGGGATGTCTGTATGGAGTGGTTATGATGACCTATGTTCCCTCCTCCAACTCAATAATATGCTCAAATCCCCTATCTGGAGGTCAACCTACTGGAAGATCCCTAAATACCCTCTCATGTTTCTTCAATAGTTCCTGAATGTCTGTTGGATGTTGGGTGTTGTTATCTATAGGTTTTCTAAAAGTGACAAGGCACTCTACTGACCATTCTATGTCTCCCTATCCAAGTATGACCTCCTTTATTTTGGATGATACTGGTTTGGGGGGATAAGTGTTCATTCCCTTCAAAACTACCCATTTTCCATCCTCCACTTGGAATTCCATTTCCATAACCTTGTAACTTGTAGAATATTTTCCTATTGAATAGAGCCATTGGACACCTAACACTACATTTGTATCAGCCACATTCACCACATAAAATGAGTCTGTCATATTGTAGTTCCCTAATGTGGCATTTAGTTTGGGAATCCAATAGTTGCACTCCATGCTATTATTTCCTGCCACCACTATAGTGAATCCCTCAAAATTCTATCGAAATATCTCGCTTAGCCACCCATGTTGCATCAATGAAATTGTGGGTTGCTCTGTGATCGATCAGTGACACCTACCTTGTGTCCTTGTACTACTCCTTTGACCCTAAGAGTATGAAACCTAGGTACTCTAGATAATGTAGAAATAACTCCCTCTGGTGCTTCTTCGTGAAGTGACTCCTCCTCTACTGCCCTCAATTCCTCTGTTTTTTCCTGTTTGGATTCCTCCCCCTCACTATCTAAATAGACCTCAATATAGTGGTCCTTGGTTTTCCCTGAGCACCTGTGGCCTAGAACCCATGGTTCCTGACAAGTGAAACATAAATTTTTCCTTCTCAAATATTTACTCATGTCATCGTCCAACCAATTTTTCCTTGGCCCTTCCTGTTGAAAAGGTTTTATGTCTTTGTCTTTTAATGGGAACTTTGTTTTAAGTGGAAACCTATTCTTTGGAACTAAATCTTGTAAATATCTGTCTCGACTGATTGCATCCTCTAGAGTAGATGGTTTGTAGGATTTCAACCACCCCCATAAAGGTTTTGTTAATGCCTCTAAAAACAACATAATCAACCTTCTCTCTGACACATATATTACCATAACAACTATTCTTTGAAACTCTGAGATGAGGGCCTTTGCACTACCTATCTGCTTGAGTTGAGCTAACTATATGAAGTGTATCTCCGGGTCCTTCCTATCAGACTGCTCCATGAGCCCCTATGTGAATTCAATGTAGGAACTGATGGTGTTGTGACCCAATGTCACCAGCCCATGGTACCACCACTCATGAGCCTCTCTGTCTAGATGTAAAGTATCCAATTTAATGGCATTTGTCTCTCTCATAGGGTTGATTTAGAAGCAAGTATCCAAATTCTGGACCCATATTCTCGTTGAACCCTCGCAAACCCCATCAAATTTAGGGATGGTCAATATGCCCAAAGTTTTCTGCAACTCATAATTCTGGGTAAATCCTCTGTTAAAATTTCTGGGTCAATTCCCAGTCTTCATATTGCAAAAGTCTGAGAATGGCATTGCTGCATGGAACTCATCCCGCAAATCCCTGTACTCCTGTAAGTAAGCTCCAAATGGTTCATTGGGTTTTACTGGCATGATTGGTCCTAAAAATGCATCTGCCAACAAATGAGGTGTAGTAGGCCTGTTGGAAGGCTTGTTATATATATGGGTATGTGTTTTGCATGTTAGTGTAAACATGCTTCCCACTACTACTGGTGGACCCCTATCTACAGGTGAGAGAGGTATACTGCTATGTCCTGGTTCTGGCTTCAAAGCCAATCTGTTTATCGCATGCTATACTTCCTTCTATCCCTTAGCTAGGTTATTCAAGGCACTCACCAAGCTATATAATTCCAACCTATCTTCCTCTTGTCCCATTACTTTCCCTCTTTCAGAGTGTATAATTTTTGGGTGCATTTCTGAGTTGGTATCTTCTAACTGGGTATCCTCAAACTCATGTTCCACAATGTACCTACTCTTCCTTATCCTATACATTACAAAAGTGTCATCTTTTGTATTCATTTGCTTCTCATGTTCAAGCCACAACTAGAAAGGAACATGCTCTGATACCATTGTAATATCCCAAACACTGATATTCTACTCTTCTTACTAATATAGGATTGGCTAGTACACTCAAGTGGGTACAAAATACATAATTTTATTGTGCATGCAAGGTGTCGTATCAAAGGCCCTAAAATATAGAAAACTGGAGAATTTATAGGGTGGAAAGTTCAGAAAGAAATGGTACACCTACCACTGATAAACAAGGTGATGATACTCTAGAGATAATTTGCATGCATATAGTGTTGGATAGATGGTGTACTGATTCTCCCTTCCTTCAGTTGACGCCCAGCTATAAAGGAGGCTCTTCCCCAGCTAAAGGTGAAGTTTTTTGTGAAGAAGGTGCCTAATGCAGGTGAAAATTTGCAGGGCCGATGGTCTTCCCTTTCCAAAGAGAATGGTTGGAGAATGCAGAGGATATTACCTCTCAAATACCCCTAGCGAATTGATCTACCTGTTTGGTGCTCATGCCCCGAGACTCATAGATTTGCTGATAACTTCTCTGGATGAGAAAAATGATGGCTGATAATTACTTAAGGTAGTGGAGTGACCCTACTGATGAATATAAAGATGACATGCAAAAGATAAACTAGGATTTAGAGACCTAGGGAATACTTATGGGGTTTTCCAGCTATTACTGAGCTGCACACATGAACCTGCAAACAATCTTTCGGTGGATGCTGAATCACTAGATATGGATGGATATGGTGAATGTCATTGATAAACCTGAATGGTCTATCATGAAAGAGAATAGGGTAGATAGTTGCACTGTCGAACCATTGTTAGTTGAAGAAACCGTCTTCAACCCCAACTGCTGCGGCTGCACGCTGTGCTGCTACTGAAAAAATCCAAATCAACAATAATGATAATAGATGCCTATTTTAGTCCAATATTCCTTCTTAAATAGATGAGCATGCACTTTTAGGGTTTATGCTTCACTTTTTCATGCATGAAATTCTAATTTTATGTTGAATTTAATCCTAAGGAAATAAGGTTTCCTTTATCAAACTAATAACTTTAATACTGAATCAATGTCCCAATCTATTCTAAGTATCACATGTCCTCAACCAATTCCCTTTCATGCAGTACCCAATCGAAGCTATGGGAATTAAGTAGGTTAGCGTGTGTTTTTGTGCTTAATTAGAAGAGGACATTACAGTCCTCCCCGCTTGAAATATCTTGTCCTCAAGCAACCACAAAATAGGATGTTGCAATAAATGCTCTCCCTCCCATGTGGCACCCACCATAGGTAATTCTTTCCATTTTACCAAGTTCTCTCAAATCACCCTGTTTCAGAGTTTTCTTTCTCACACTTGTAGGATTCTCTCAGGAATTAGTACCAAAATCCCTTCATCATCTAAGAGAGGCAACTCGGTGGATGGAGCAATGCGTTTCCCTAATGTTTTCTTGAGGTTGCATACATGAAATACATTGTGAATTTTTCTTTACACTGGAAGTTCTAGTTCATAATCCACCTCTCCAACCTTCTTGACTACCTTGTAAGGACCATAGAATTGAGGTTTTAGCTTTTCCTCTCCTTTTTTCTCGAGGGAAGATTTCTTGTAAGGTTGTAACTGTAAATATACCATATATCCTACCTCAAAGCTCCTCTCAATCCTATGTCTGTTTGTATCTATATTCTGTTGATTCAAAGCTTCCTGTAGAATCTACTTCAGGACTTTGAGAATATCTTGACTATCGTGTACCCAATCTTTGGAATTTGTCTCCCTGTTGTCTCCGAAGTACAAGTTTGCAAAGTTCAGTTCCTCATAGACATATAGAGCCTTGAAAGGTGTCATTTTAATAGACATGTGGTGGGTAGTATTGTAACAGTACTCCCCTTAGGTGTAGCCATTTAATCCATGTCCTCTGCTGCCCTGCTACACAGTTTCTAAGATACCCCTCGATCCACTTGTTGAAAATCTCTGTCTTCTCGTTGCTCTGAGGATGATAAATTGTGCTTTTAACGAGTTCTGTCCCTACCAATCTGAAGAACTCCTGCTAGAAAGCATTGGTGAATTTACCGTCACGATCACTGACAATGGTTTTGGGTAGTCCATGGAGTATGAAAACCTCTGTTAAATATAAATTACCTACTTGTGATGCTAAATAGTCAAAAGAGATAGAAAAGAAGTTAGAAAATTTGGTCAACCGTTCTAATACCACATATAAGCAGTCTCGTCCTTGTACCTTGGGTAACCATGTAATAAAGTCCATCAAAATGCTTTCCCATTTTTGCTTCGGTATCGGTAATGGCTGAAGTAACCCTTCCAAATGTGTGTGTTTGATTTTATTCCGTTTGCAGATACTACATTCCCGAACGTGTTGTATTATCCCCTCCTTGAGGACTTTCCATGAGAACCTCTCCCTGATCTGTTTGTAAGTCTTCAAGAACCCCTGATGCCCTGGTGATGGTGAGTCGTGTGATGCTAGTATGACATTCCTCTTTAAATATGATTATGGGACGAGGTATATCCTACCTTTGTAATAGATGATGTCGTCAATGATCCTATAACTATCATCTTGGATCTGTCCATCTAGTAACTCATAAGCAATTTTTTTTGGGAATATTCTACTAGGAGAGGAGACCTCCAATCCATGGATATACTCATGATTGATAATGAGGTTGGTCATCTAGATAAGGCATCAACTACTACATTGTTATTACCCTTAACATACTCTATCTCAAAATCATAAGCCTGTACCTTGCTGACCCATTTTTGTTGGCACTCATTTAAGTTTTTCTGCTCGTATTTGAGGTTGTTGTGGTCTGCCTTGATTTTAAACCTGCTTCCCACCAAATATTGTCGGAATTTAGTTAAGGAATGTAGGATGGATAGCATATCCTTATCATATATGGAGTAGTGGAATTAATAGTCTTTAAGTTTCCTACTTTGAAATGCAATCGGGTGATGGTTTTGAATCAGTACCGCCCCTAGTCCTTCTCCAAAAGTATCACACTCCACTATGAAGGGCTGTGAAAAATATGGTAGTGGCAAGACTGGAAAAGAAATCTTGATGGTTTTTATTTTCTCAAATGTTTGTTGTGCCAATTCTGTCCATGTGAATGCCCCTTTCTTTGTGAGATCGGTGATTGGTGCAACAAATTGAGAGAACCCCTTAACGTACCTCCTGTAATATGTGCAAAGACCTAAAAATCACTTTAGTTCAGTAACTGTCTTCATTGTAGGCAAATCCAATATAGCTCTAATATTTTCCATATGAACATGTACCCCTTGTGCATTGATTATATGCCCTAGATACAACATTTCTTTCATACCAAATTCACATTTAGACATTTTTGCGTATAATAAATGCTCTTCTAGAATTCTCAATACCTCATCCAATTGTTTCAAATATTCCTCCCAAGTTTTACTGTAAATTAAAATATCATCAAATAATATTAGTAAATACTTCTATAACTGAGCCCTAAAGGTGTGGTTCATGTAAGACTGGAAAGTTACTGGGGCATTGGTGAGTCCAAAAGGCATGAATAGGAACTCATAGTGACCATAGTGGAAACAAAAAGCTGTTTTGGGAATGTCCTGATCCCTTACTCGAATATGATGGTACCTTGAACGAAGATCAATCTTGGAAAAGTATTTGGCACCCTATAGCTCATCCATTAATTCATCAATTTCGGGGATGGGATACCTGTTTTTGATGGTCTTCTTGTTGAGTTATCTCTAATCAATACACATCCGTAAGGTGTCATCTTTCTTTTTAGCCAAGACCACTGATGATGCAAATGGACTAGAACTCGACCGAATAAATCCTAGTTATAGTAATTTCTTGATCGTCTTCTCGATCTCGTCCTTGTATCTTTTGGGATGTCTGCATGGAGTGGTTATGACGGCTTTTTTCCCTCCTACAATTCAATAATATGCTCAAATCCTGTATCTGGAGTTTGACCTGCTGGAAGATCCCTAAATACGCTCTCATGTTTCTGCAATAGTGCCTGAATGTCTGTTGGATGTTGGGTGTTGTTATTTGAAGGTTTTCTAAAATTGACAAGGACTCAACTGGCCATTCTATGTCTCCTTGTCTGAGTACAACCTCCATTCTTTGTGATGATGATGTTTTTGGGGGATTAGTGTTCATGCCACTCAAAAATACTGGCATTGTCCATCCTACCCTTGGAATTCCATTTCCATTTCCCTGTAATCTGTAGTATATTTTCCTATTGAATAGAGCCATTAGACACATAACACTTGTTGGAGGAGCTAGTCGACTAGCCGACTAAGTCGATCGATCGACTAATTAGAGATTAGGTCGGCCACCTAAGGTCATGTCGGTTGACAGAACCGACATGTAATTATTTGTAACTATTTTGTAAATCATATATATTAGGTTGTTGAGCCAGATGAGAACTTGGTTCAGTTCTGTGTATTGTATGGACTCCTCTATTATAATATAATTTGTTATTCTTACATCTATGTTCGTGTCTCTAGTCTCTGATATGTCTGTATGCTTTTAAATGTGTATTATTGGTAACCCTTTGTGATCCGTGAGATTACAACATTGGTTCCATTACCGGTAGTACATGTATGAGATGAATACAAGTAGATGATATCAGAGTAGGAAATTAAGAACTGGTGGGAGCACAAGATAGGAAATTATTTGAAAAATTACGCATGAAGAAACAGATTAACTAATGCTCAGGAAAAAGAAAGATTCTTTACTGAAACCCATGAGAAGTTTGTAGAATCGGTACCTCAGCTTTTGAAGAAACTTCTGGATGAAAAATCCAGAAGAAACTAAAGAACAACATCTACTAGAGAAACTGATTCGAGGGGGAAGGACAAACCTGTCAAAGTGGTTTGAAAAGATCACTGACGATTTCTACAAGGAGCAAGCTATAGAAGAAAGAAATTCGGTAGAGACCATTTAGAAGAAATTCTATACGGACCATACCGAGCAGTTCCTGTGCTCCTTACCAACCTTACTGTTCAAGTTCCTGATAGAAAAAGGAGTGGGTCATATTGTCGAACCTCATCCATTACTACACAAACCGCCACAAAATTCCAACTAGGCAGAGAAACAAAAGAAGTGGGAGAAATTCATTGCCGAAAGAGAGTGGGAATATTTCCTAAGCAAGTAAACAGATCTATCTGATCTTTCTAAATCATTGGGTAGGCTATGGGGGTGTAGCTGGTCGTATGTCAGGGTAAAGTGGAGAGGATTCTAGTCGACTAAAAGAGATACCATCACCAGCGATGAAAATTCACCCTAAAAAGGAAATCGAATGGACAATGTGACACAAAGGTACGATAGATTTACATAAAATAGAGAGAGAGAAGAGGCTGCAAATAAGGGAAGTAAGAAGAGAAAGAGCTATAGCACTACAAAGAGGAATGAATACTAGGGGGACAGACCAAGAAAGAAATCCGCCAAATTTGGGTCATGATCGACAGGAAGAAGGCATCAATGAAGAAGCGTCACCATGGAAGAATATTTGTGGATAAAGAAGTGTGAAGCTCTCCAAATAGAAGTTCCCCAGGAGGTAAGACCTCTATCTCCAACGAATCCAAGTACCAGGATGCAAGCCATTGTCAAAGAATATTTAAGACTAAGAGCTGGTGAGTTTGGTATATGGAGCCAACTAGACGACGAGGTAAACAATGATAGTCATCTACTTATCCATCAACGAGAAGAAGGAAACTAGGTCACGCTTCAGGTGTACCCGTCTAACTGAAGTATCCACTTACTTTACTCGAAACACGAAGGAGCACCCCCCCTGCCAAATACAACTTTGGAGAATATAGAAAAATTAGACCTGCAGACAAATAATTGCAGTTGGACATCGACAGAAGCATTTGAACCTAACCGATTGCTTGTTGAAGAAGAAACGATAGATAAAACAACCAACAGAAATGAGAGTTCCATCGACAATAGCTCTGCACAAAGAAATAGGAAAAACATCCCACTACCCCCCCCCCCCCCCCCCCCCCCCCCCCCCACCACCACCTCCTGAAGAAGACAGTGACAGCGAATCCGACATGGGTCACAGATCAGCATATATCCCTCTATATGAGGGCAAGGAAGATCCCAAATGACATTGGTTCATCTACGAGTCGACATGGGAGGCAAATCAAGTCACAGATGAAGATAGATAGATGGCGCAGTTCACTGGTGCCTTAAGGAAAAGAGCATTCACATGGTATATGATATTTTCTGAAAGAACCCCTTGAGCAACTAAAGCAGAAATCAAAGCACAATTCTTTTCGTTCTTTAAAACCGCAGATGCAAAACATCTGGCAGCTAAGAAATTAAAAACAACATCACAAAAGCCAATGGAATCTATCCATGACTACAAAAAACGCTGGAAAGACCTTCTTAGCCAACTCGATTATGTAATTGATGAACAATTATTAATTCAGTGGTTTCTTGCAGACCTTTCATAGAAAATACGATGACATATAAGCCTAGAGACATTCAAGACATATGAAGATGCGCTTACTAAACCCTTACAAGTGGAAATGGATGGAGACTTCCTAGCATATCCCACGGATAATAGATTGGAAGAACGATTCGAGATCATGCAGAAATCCTTAAAAGAGATAAACCTTAAGAATCAGGACATCTGGTGCACGAAATGCTCAACAGCCGGACATTCAAAAGATAACTGCCGACAGGAGATCAGCCGACAGGACATTCGATTTGTGCAAACAAAGTGTTTTTGTGACATCTGCCAAGAACATGGAGAACACACCACAAAAAATTGCTCGTTTAACATGAAGAATGGAAAAGCATCATGGTGTGCAATTTGTGGAACTAAAGACCATACCACCGTCGACTGCCACCTAAACCTAAAAAAAGGACAAAATTACCAGGTAGTCTATCAAACAAACACAGTTGTGCAGAATAATGAGAATACTCAATATGAACAAAATAATCAAAGGTACGATGGTCGTCGATATGAGCGTTGGTTTGGAAAATGACCTGGAGGATATAGAGTTTGAGGTCGATTCTCTAGGAATTGCGACAACCAACCACATCGGCCCATCCAATGTTTCACATGCTACAAAGAAGGACACCGATATGCAGACTGTCCATATAAGGACATAACTGACTTAAAATTCTGTACTAGTTGTGGAGTAGGGGATCACTCATTAGAGGATTGCCCTACTATGATTGATAAAATTAATAACAAGAAAAATGTTAATGTCTTGTTGTGCATACAAAAACATGATATTATCAATACAAAGAATTTGCATATAGTAACCCGACAAGGGACAAAATTTGGGGATGATAATCCAGGAATAACAAAAATAAAATAAAAGAATGATTATCCTGACCCAGTTAAACAAAAACAACTGTATAAAGACGCAACGAATGTATTTAAAGAATTTTCTCGACAGGAAGAAGCTGACGATAATCGACAAAGCACAATAAAAGAATTAATACACTTAGTACAAAATGATAAAATGGTATCTCAATTCATCGAATTATTGTATAAAATAAAACACAACAATAACATAGAAAAACAAACAAAAAATATTTGCAGCCTAAAACAAAAAGATAAAAGTGATGCCGACCCACTTGTCGACTTAGAAACTGAAGGATACCATGTACGACAAGTTGTGCTCGACTTTCAATCACAACTAAACATTATGAACCGCGATACTTGGGAACAATTGGGTAGACCTCGACTATACGAGTCAGGGATATACTTGAAATTAGCTGACCAAGGCCTGATTGAACCTATCGGAGTTTGGAAAAATGTCAACATGACAATAAAAGGAATATCGACCAAAGTTGATTTCAAAATTATTGACCCTAAGGAAGGATCCAACTCCTTCCCAGCATTAGTAGGTCGACCTTGGGGAAGAAAAATGAAAGCATCGATATCCTTAGGCAAGGAAAGGATAAAACTAAAAGGGAATGGGAAAAAAGTCATAGTACATATCCATCCATCCCAAGGAGAGCCTTGGATAGAACCTATGGATGAAGAAGTCGACATCCGACAACTATATTAGATTCAAAACAATGAAGACTACACAAAACCTAATGCCTATGGTGAAATTCACTTAGGGAATCAAGATTCAGTAGGATACAACTCAGATGCAGAATTATATTATTGGGAAGTTGAGAATTATGAAACACAAGCAAGAGGATGCTGGACCATTCAAAAAGTATAGAAGAAACCAGTCCAACAATGCTTCGTGGTGTCCAACATCCCAAAAATATTTGGAAAGAAAACCAGAGAATATCCTACCCTGAAACCAACAAATATAAATATCACACAAATCCCAAGATATAAAGAAAGAGAATCACCAACTATTCACATTGAACAAGTATCCAGGAACATTGGTGAACATGGCCGACTCCAAAGCTTAGTGGAAACTTTCACAGGAAAAGCTGTAAGATGGTGGGATACCCATCAATCAAGATTACAGACATGGACAACAGCTTCAACTTTATTCATAGAAAGATTTGGAGGGAAAATTTAACCAATCAAGCCCAAATACCTATGTTCATCCAAGTACAGGATCCAGAAAACCACATAAAACATGTGAAAAAGAATGGAAAAGGCTTGGGTATAAGGATGAATGTACATGGCCACACCTGTTTCCATCGACGCTATCCAACTTACCAAACAAATGGTATAAAATGGAAGAATCTCGAGGTGAAACATTCTTATGGCATGAACTAAGAGAAAATTTTATCAAAGATTTAAGCTTTATACCACAAGATGAAAACTTGATTGAAACTGCAAAACAAATCAAGGCATTTGTAGAAATGACAGAGAACAAAAACCTAAAATACGACCGACTGACAATAAAATGCAATAATATACAAACCAAGACAGTGCCATAGTCAACAAGATTACAAATGGAAAATGAAAATCCGGAAGGGAAAGCTTTAGATGGAAATAAAACCATGCCGAAATGACAAAACCAATTCGCATAGTGCTCAAAGTCAAGAAAACCGACAAAGAAGACACCGACCGAATGACTGTAGCAAAATTTTCCGCTACATTTTCATAATTTAAAGAAGGGAGTCAACCAATCAATGAAACAAAAGCACTTGAATGGTTAGACGCTAAAGTAAAAACTAAAGAATTTGACATATCAACTGACGATCGACCAAAAATAGCAAAAATCAGAGACTACTGGAGTGAAGAACAAACAACAGAAATAGTAAACCTACTAAAAGATTTCCAGGATGTATTTGCTAGAGACTACAAGGATCTCAAAGGTCTAGTACATGAAATGGGTGAAATGAAGATTGACATTAAACCTGATGTCCGACCATTAAGAAAAGACCATATAAACTAGCTCATAAATACAAAGAGACAATCAAGAAGGAGATTGACAATATGCTTGAAGCAGGAATTATCTAGCCTATTGACCTATCAGAATTTGTAAGTCCAATGGTTGTTAAACCAAAGAAACATGATCCAACCAAGCTAAGGATCTGTGTCGACTTCAGATAACTTAATAAAGTTACACTAACAGACCCATTTCTGACACCTTATGCAGATGAAATCTTAAATGAGGTCGCAGGACATGAATGCTACTCGTTTACAGATGGATTCTTAGGTTATAACCAAGTACCAATAGCCAAAGAAGACAAAAAAAAGACAACATTCATATGTGAATTTGGATCATTTGCTTACAGGGTTATGTCTTTTGGACTAAGAATTGTGGTCAAAACATTTCAGGAATACATTTACAAAATGATGGCAGTATATTTCGACAATTGGACAATATACTCCACACTGAAAGATCGTTGCAAATGGATAAGGCTCATGTTGGAATGATGCAGACAAATCCAGCTATCTCTGAACATCAAGAAGTGCATATTTCTGACCCCTATAGGGATACTATTAGGACACATTGTCTGTAAAGAGGGTATCAAGGTCGAGTTTGCAAAAATAAAAATCATTCTCGACTTAAAACCACCAGTGAACCCAAAAAAAGTTAGGGTACTACTCGGTCATACAGGATATTATAGAAAATTCATAAGATACTATTCAGATATGACATACCCACTAGAAGAACTGTTAAGAGAAGATCAGGAGTTCGACTGGACATAAGAATGCAACATATCATTTGAAACACTAAAAAGAAAACTAGTCGAAGCACCCATTCTAAGATTTCCAAACTGGTCGACAAAATTCCATGTACACATCGACGCATCAGGTTTGGAAATAGGAGCAATCCTCACTCAACCAGGAGATGATAGAATGGACTACCCTATAGTTTATAGCAACAGAAAATTAAATAAAGCAGAAAGAAACTATTTAACAACAGAGAGATAAGCATTAGGAATGGTCTTCGCACTACAAAAGTATCGACACTACCTACTAGCTAATCCATTTATCTTTTATACTGATCACCAAGCACTAAAATACCTCATAAATAAACCCTTACACCATGGTAGAATTTGTCGATGGCTGCTTCTATTCCAAGAATTTGAATTCAAATTCGTTGTCAAACCAAGGAAGTTAAATGTCGGACCCGACCACTTATCACAAATAGACATAGGAGAGGAACCGAGAGGAGTCGAAGACGACTTACTAGATGCACATTTATTCAGAATAGAAGCAGTCTCGACAGAATTAGAGGAAATAGCTCAGTTTCTAGAATATGGACAAGCACCAGAAGGCATGAGTACAAAGAAGGAACAAATCTTAGCCATGAAAGTTGCACCATATAGCCTCATAAATGGATTCTTATATAAAATGGGCTTGGACGACATCCTTAGAAGGTGTGTATTAGAACATGAAATCAATAATATTATGTATGAAGCACATTATGGAATTGTGGGAGGACATTTTCAAGAAGACACGTCTGCTAAGAAAATCCAACAGTCAGGGTTGTGGTGGCCGACACTTCACAAAGAATGTAAAAAGTTTGTAAGCCAATGTGATAGATGTCAATGTCTGGGTCGACCTCTGCCTAGTATAGAAATGCCCTTGATATCAGTAAACCCAAGTTTGACATTTGAAATTTGGGCTATTGAATTCATAGGACCATTTCCCATACTAACAAAAAGAACAGGAGTAAGGTACATAATTACTGCAGTTGAGTATCTAACCAAGTGGGCAGAGGTAGAACCAGTCGACACATGTTCTAATGAGATAGCTGCTTAGTTTATCTATGAAAATATCATTACCAGGTTTGGATGTCCAATAACCCTAATCTGAAACCAAGGGTCACACTTTATTAATAAAACTATTAAAACACTAACAAATCAGTTCCAAATTGACCACTGATGGAGTACAACTTACCACCCTCAGTTGAATGGAGCAATTGAGGCATTCAACAAAACACTAACAAAAGGGTTAACAAAAATATGTAACAACGAAAAATATGGCTGGGACGAAGAGATACCTGCAGTACTATGGGTGTACATAACAACATACAAGCACTCAACCGACCAAACACCATTTCGACTAGTTTATGGACAAGAAGCAGTAGTTCCACTACATTTTTGACAACAGACACCTATTATTGCAGAGATTTTACATGTCGATGTCAAATAAGGAAGGAAGGACCAACTGATGGAATTAAGTAAGCTTGAAGAACATCAACTGATCGCTT
Source organism: Pseudotsuga menziesii (assembly GCA_001517045.1). Lineage (NCBI taxonomy): Eukaryota > Viridiplantae > Streptophyta > Pinopsida > Pinales > Pinaceae > Pseudotsuga > Pseudotsuga menziesii. The sequence goes on from LPNX010473432.1 coordinate 138,384, forward strand.
TACAACATCAAGAAATCCAGAAACAACAACAAAAGGCATGGCATGATCGCAACATCAAAAACAAAAACTTGTCGATAGGGGACCTTGAATTACTATACAATAGTCGAGTAAAAGGGAAACCCAAAAAGTTACATACAGAATGGATGGGACCATATGTTGTCGAAGAAATTCATGCCAACGGATCAGTCCAACTAAGGACGTTACAAGGCATAGTATTTCATAAACTTGTTAATGGTGCCCGACTAAAGCGGTACAAAAACTAAAACAAGTTCAAAAAAAGAAAAAAAGAAAAAATCATATAACGACCATAACGGTTAGAAAAAAACCATAAAAATCGAAAAAAAATCCAAAAAGCAAAACAGAACCAATACCCATAAACCACGATGACAGGAAATCAATGCTTTGACAACCGACATTGCACCCACTGACATACCACCATCGATCGCTCACAATATCGACATTGACAATGACCCTGCAAGTCACATCACGCCTTCATGACCACGAGCGCCAAAATCAAAATCACCATTAACGCAAACTCAAGTGCTCATGCTGGACCATCACTTCCGCCATTAATACAACCATCGACAAATACGTCAAATGCATCACCTATAAATACTGGACCGTAAGATGATCATTTACAGTATTTCAAACAGAGAGAGCAACTTAGCAAATAGAAAACTGAGAACCGAGAATCCCGAAGTAAAGTTAAACAGAAACTCGACAAGATGGCACCAAAACAAACTAGAGCTGTAGGAAAGACTAAGGAACTACAAACTATTGAGACCCCATTATTAAGGAGACTAAGAAATATAAAGAACGCTAAGGTTCAAGAGACCTCATGGATGAAAACATGGGCCAAGATCAAGGAATGGGCCTATGTCGATAAGAAACCAACCTCAACCACAGAGAAGATAAACCATAGTACTATCATGAACAACATGAACACACCGTTCATGGAAAGTTTTGGAGGTACAAAGGAAACAACAGTTAAATTCATCATAAGCCGATACCACAATGGCAGATTATGCTTCGGCAGGCCAGTCGAGATCTCTGGCGAAGTAATATACAAATTGACTGGTTTATCCAACCAAGGTGACCCAATACCAGTCGGCGTAAAAGAAGGGATGGTAGAGCAACTAATCAGATCACCATCGGGAAAAAACTCAAAAGGGCTAATGATTAGCTAGATACAAGCCCGAACACCACAAATTGTGGCTAAAATCACAGCAACGGGGCTCACACCCATAGGTCGCGGAAGCGACCTAAAACTAGATATGCTAGAGACAATGGATACCATTTTCGACACAGGGAAAATCCACAGATGGGCTGAGTATGTCGTTGACATGCTTAAAGGCATCTGCGAAAAATGCTAGGAGTTGAGAGGGATTATAAGGTTCTAGTCCCTTATAATATGGATAGTGATGTACTACTTGTGCCCTGTCGGGGACAAGCAGTTTCAAGAACCCACAAGATTCCATATGTAGAGATTCAAACCATTCGCCCATACCGAAACAATGAAGGAACTGGCAAATGACAAGGTGATGTTGGAAAACTGGTTCCAACAGCTTAAAATCTAGACAACCAGATGGAGGGTGTCCCAGAACATCCAACGAACTCTGCCCAAAACCCCACAAATACAGCTGGAACTTGACCATATAGCGGTTTGGTACATGTAGGGGGCCAAGGAAAAAGCAAAGACTCTCTACTACTACGCAATAGTCGAAGAGATCTTCCAGGAGCTAGCTTGATAGTCTGGTACAAAACTATCGATACCAGCAAAGGCCAAGGAAACAACCCTAGCAATAGAGGAGCCACGAATAGACCAATAAAAAGAAGAAGATTATGAAATCTGGTTATACATCGACACATTTGTGTCAGAGGAAACACCAGCAGAAGACACCAGCCGACTGCAAATTACAATCATACCGCCAACATCCCAAAGGGAAGGGGCACAGATAGAACAACAGGTCACCAATCTAGCTGAAGAAACCGTTAGCCCAACTCAACAACAAGGGGGAGGAAAATGACCAGGGGACGACATGGAAATTGAAAACCCCGAGTATGCTATAACCAAAGAAAACATCCGTAAGCTATCAAAGGAAATAACAGATTCAAGGAAAAGGAGAAAAATTCAGGAAGAGAAATAGAGGAAGGGGAAGTGCAAGCTTATCATCAAAGAATCATTAGAAGATGAAGACGAATTAGCAGCCACGGTAGTCGACATCATAGAAGATGCCACAACAAGAAAAATTCCGGTGGAGGCACAGTTCCAAAAATTTGTTGAAGTAGGATCACAGCAAGGTCGACTGAAAAAGGTAAAGAGCAGAAATACCTTAATGGCCGAAAATGTTGTTGATCTAGTGTCTACACCCCCACTCCCATCCTTGAACAAAATCACGTAGGAAACAATTCTAGAGCTCCCCTTAATAAGCCCAGTTAACATATGCAAGAATGCTATGCTAGACACCCTGAAGGAGAGGTTTGATCGAGACAAAGACTTCTAGGCGTACACCAAAAAACTGCCTAAGTTACTCACCTCTGTGTAAAATATCACCACCAAAATGCCTTTGTTTGAAACTGGTGGGTCACGAAAGCTTGCTCCTTCACAACCTAGCCAAATACCCCAAAAACTAAGGTATGTGGGGGTAATAACAGCCACATTTGTGAGGAACCTTGACACGACAGCTCAAGTCATCGCAAGTCGAACCTCATCCTTCATCCCAACCGACCTCGAACCCCCTCCACCAGCCAATGAGCTGACAAGAAATGAGAAAGAAGAGAACATGGAAGAAATAAATTGAGAAATCGACGAACTATTCTCCGACATCACGGAAGGTTCACCCCCACAAATTGACGATCCGACACCTGAACACATACCCACCACTCCAATCACACCCGACCATTCACCATCACCATCACCACCAGCACCACCCCCCAACCTAGAACCTGCAATTGAACCAATTGCACTTGAACCACCTCTGCGGAAACCATCAATACCAACAACATCTGAATCTAGATCTTCTATACAAAATACCCCAGATACACACCCAACAGTAGAACTCATACCGTAGCCCCAACTAGAAGTTCCCCTAACTACTACAGACCGACAACCAGACAACCCATTGCTAGAAAATCTAACTCTTATAGGTACACAAGTACATCAGCAAGCAGAGCAAAAGCGTAAGAGAAAGAGAGATATAAAGAAGATGGACCATCAACCACAAGCAACAATGGTTCACATCAACTAACTTGGATCGAACACTGCATTTGATGCAACAAAGCTGAGGGATGGAGAGTTGGGACAAATCTTGGAAACCCTGGCCATCGAAGCAAAGACAAGGAGCCAGAATAGACGCAAGGAGCTCGATGACAATGAAAGGGAACAAGTCGAGTTCCTAAAAAAATGCCGAAACCTTACACAGTTTGTGATACCAGGACTAGTAGAGGTCGACACCGACAAACCGCTAGAGAAAGCGTATCAGCTGTTTGAAAGTGTGGTGTCGGCACTACAGACACATATGCAAAACACACGAGAAGAGAAAAAAGAAGAAACAACTCGACTACTGATGCAGCAACACACAACCTTCTTCGAAGCTTACAAAGTGCTTCAAGATCACATGGAGGAGTTGGTCATCACAGAAGGAGTACTACGAGACTGGCCTGCTTATTATGGGAAAGTCATCTAGTATACCTGAGAAACACGACAGGACATCCAAGCACTGGAGAAGAGGACGAACATGGAAGAAGCACTCGGAAGCACTATTGAAGATCAAATCGTGCTTGAAACAACCAAACTGCAGAAGCTCGAGTGACAAGCACACCAGTGGGTGCAGTAGGCAATTTCGAGCTTGGAGAAGTTAGACATCATCTATCCACAAATGAAACGACTTCTAGAGATGACAAAAGAAAAAGACCAGTTTTTGGGTCCCGACATGGAAAGGATAGCAGACCTTTCCATTCAAGAGAAGATGTCGAGACTCTCAAGTCTTACCACATTAACCATTGACATCCAAAAAGTATTGCAAAGTTGGACATAATTTCAACATCAACTAACAGTGACAGCAGAAGCAATTGTGGAAGTCTATGTACAGAAAAGACCAACCATCAGACTTCACAGCCCATAAAAGGATAAATAAAGAAATAACTACTTTAGACAGCCAAAGAATTTTTTTTTTGAGTATCTCCCTTGTTTCTTCAAGACGAAGAATAGTTTTGTTCATGGGGGAGATGTTGGAGGAGCTAGTCGACTAGCCAACTAAGTCGATTGACCAAATAATTAGAGATTAGGTCATCCACCTAAGGTCATGTTGGTTGACAGAACCGACATGTAGTTATTTGTAACTGCTTTGTAAATGATATATATTATTCTGTTGAGCCAGATGAGAAATTGGTTCAGTTCTGTGTATTGTATGGACTCCTCTATTATAATATAATCTGTCATTCTTACATATGTATTCATGTCTCTTGTCTCTGATATGTTTGTATGCTTTTAAATGTGTATTATTGGTAACCCTTTGTGATCCATGAGATTACAACAACACTACATTTGTATCAGCCACATTCACCACATATAATGAGTCTGTCATATTGTAGTTTCCTAATGCGACATTCGGTTTGGGAACGCAATAGTTGCACTCCATGCTATTATTTATTGTCACCGCTACAATGAATCCCTCAAATTTCTCTATTGAAATACCTTGCTTATCCACCCATGCTGCATCAATGAAATTGTGGGTTGCTTCCTTATCGATCAATACACCTACCCTGTGGCCCTATACTACTCCTCTGACCCTGAGAGTATGAAACCTAGGTACTCCAGATAATGCAGCAATAACTCCCTTTGGTGCTTCTCCCTAAAGTGACTCCTCCTCTACTGCCCTCAATTCCTATGTTGTTTCTTGTTCATATTACTCCCCCTCACTATCTGAATAGACCTGAATATAGTGGGCCTTGGCCTTCCCTTGGCACCTGTGGCTCAGAACCCATGGTTCCTGACAAGTGAAACATAAATTTTTCCTTCTCAAATCTTTCCTTATGTCATTGTCCAATCAATTTTTCCTTGGCCCTCCTGTTGAAGAGGTTTTTTGTCTTCGTATTTTACTGGAAAGTTTTTTTTAAGTGGAAACCTATTCTTTGGAAATGAATCTTGGACATCTATGGCTCGACTGATTGCTTCATGTATATTAGATGGTTTGTAGGATTTCACTCACCCTCGTAAAGGTTCTGTCAAGGCCTCTTAAAACAACATAATCAACCTACTCTCCGACACATCTGTTACCACAACAGCTATTCTCTGAAACTTTGAGATGAATGCCTCTGCACTACTTGTCTAGTTGAGTTGAGCTAACTCTTTGAAGTGTATCTCTAGGCCCTTCCTGTTAAACCACTCCATGATCCTCTGTGTGAATTCACTGTAGGAACTGATGGTGTTGTGACCCAATGTCATGAGCCCATGGTACCACCACTCATGGGCCTCTCCATATAGATGCAAATTATCCAATTTAATGGCATTTGTCTCTATCACAGGGTTGATTTGGAAGTAAGTATCCAACTTATAGACCCATATTCTTGCTGAACCCCAACGAGCGCCGTCAAAGTTAGGGATGGTCAATCTGCCCAAAGTTTTCTACAACTCATAATTCTGGGTAAATCCACTGTTAAAATTTCTGGGTTGGTTACTCCTCTTCATATTTCAGAAGTATGAGAATGACATTGTTGCATGGAACTCATCCCCCAAATCCTTGTACTCCTGTAAGTAAGCTCCAAATGGTTCACCGGGTTCTACTGGCATGATTGGTCCTGCTACTGCAACTACCAAGAAATGAGGCATAGTAGGTCTGCTGGAAGGTTTGTTATATATATGGGGTGTGATTTTCATGTTAGTGTAAGCATGATTCCCACTAATACTAGTGGACCCCCTATCTATAGGTGAGATAGGTATACTTCTATGACCTGGTTCTGTATTTAGAGCCAATCTTTTTATTGCATGCGGTACTTCCTTCTATCCCTTATCTAGGTCATTCAATGCACTCACCAAGCTACATAATTCCAACCTATCTTCCTCTTCTCCTATTTCTTCCCCTCTATTAGAGTGTATACCTGTCGGGTCCATGTCTGAGTTGGTATATTCTAACTAGATATCCTCAAACTCCTGTTCCTCAATGTACGTACTCTTCCTTCTCTTATAGGTTACATAAGTGTCTTCTATTGTATTCATTTAATTCTCATGTTCAATCCCACTCCTGGAAATGAACATGCTCTGACACCACTGTAATATCCCAAACACTGATATTCTACCACTCTGACTAATATAGGATTGGATAGTACACTCAAGTGGGTGCAAAATACTGAATTTTATTGTGCATACAAGGCACCGTATCAAAGGCCCTAAAATAGAGAAAACTGGAGAATTTATAGGGTGTAAAGTTCAGAAATAAATGGTACACTTACCACTAATAAACAAGCTGATGATACTCCAGAGATAAGCTACATGCATATAGTGCTGGACAAATGATGTACTAGTGCTCCCTTCCTTCAATTGACGCCGAACTACAAAGGAGGCTCTTCCCCAACTAAATGTGAGGTTTTTGGTGAAGGAGGTGTCTGATGCTGGTGAAAATTTGGAGGACTGATGATCTCCCCTTCCTAAAGAGAATGAATGGAGCATGTAGAGGATATGACCTCTCAAATACCCTTAGCGAATTGATCTACCTGTTTGGTGTGCACGCCCCCAACCTCACGGATATGTTGATACCTGCTCTGGATGAGAAAAATGATGGTTGATAATCACTCAAGGTAGTGGAGTGACCCTACTGATGAAGATGAGGCTGACATGTAGAAGGTAAATTGGGATTCAGATACCCAACAAATACTTTTGGGGTCTTCCAGCTATTCCCCATCTACACACATGAGCATACAAACAATCTTTTGTTGGATGTTGAATAGTTGGATATGGATTAATACGATGAATATCATTGATAAAAGTGGATGGTCTATCTTGAAAGAGACTAGGGCAGATAGTTGCACTACAAAACCCTCGTTAGCTGAAGACATCATCTTCAACCCCAACTACTGTGGTTGCACGCTGTTTTGCTGCTAAAAAGCTCCAAATCAACAATAATGATAATAGATGCCTCTTTTAGTCTAATCACCCTTCTTACATAGATGAGCATGCAATTTTAGGGTTTATGCTTCACTTTTGCATGCATGCAATTCTAGTTTTATGTTGACTTTAATCCTAAGGAAATAAGTCTTCCTTTATAAAACTGATGAATTTAATTTGAATGAGTGTCTCGATCTGTTCTAAGCATTACATGTCCTCAGTAAATTCCCTTTCATGCAATACTCGCTCAAACCTATGGGAATTAAGTAGGTTAGTGGGTGTTTTGGTGCTTAATTAGAAGAGGACATTACACGATCAATAATTACCATGTATGCGTGTAGCATCAAAAAATTATCCCATTATTTTTTTACCTACTCAAACTCAAACACCATGGAAATAACTCAAATGACACATATTAAGATATTGATCAATAAAATGCGGTGTGCACGAAAGCACTAGCTATGATCATCCCTGTAGCCTCATTCAAATTGGTATACAAATCCTTAGGTACTAGTAGACATATCTCAACCCTCTGCGGGATTAAGAAAAAAGAGGGAACTATTCCCTTGATTGAACCTAGGTTAAAATAAGACAAAAAAGGCAATGGAAATTAGTAGGGAGTTCTAGAAGCTGTATGGAGGGTTTCTCAAGCCACCTAGGATGCATGCAATATGGGAATGCAAGTGTGCATATGAATATGGCATGTGAGGAGGCCAGTACGAGTCTACAACATTGAATTAAGTGGGTGGGGTGATGATTTGACCATGGAATATCAACCTTTAAATACATAAAAAAATTGTATACATTATTATTTTACTTCCACATGGATCTGGTATTTAAGAATAAAAGGATTCTTTTTGGAATTACTGTTGTTGATTAGTTGTGAATCATCACCGTTTTGGTTGGCCACAAGAGTAGCTTTAGTATTAACTTCACACCTTCTACGCCAATACTTGTTTATGATAAAAAGTTGCATATCTGGTCCACTTTCCAGTCGTTCCATGCTATTGTCACACAAACTTTGATTGTTGTGCATTAGGGTTTTGAAAATAGTGTGATCATATATTACTTACACCAAAGAATAGGCCACCTGTTTGCATGTTGTGGAGGATTTATACATGTTTAGAGGCACGCCTCTGCAATTTGTTTTTTGTAGCACACCATTGTTTCTACCGTCCTTTTTTATTTGGCCATTCGATTGATAATTGGTCCAGGTCATATTGCACGCATAATCTCCTGGAAGGTTGCGAATCCTTTTATGCATGGTCATAGGTATTTATTATCATAAGCTAAAATGTATGGTCGGTAGGGCATAATGTTATTATTTTGATTATTCAATTTGAGATTGAAACAAAATGATCTCCCATCAATATAAGATACCAATGTTTCCATACTCTGTAACTCTTCGAACTACATGTCCTGGATTTGAGACAAGTAAAGTTGCATGCAAACCATGCATCGACTCTACCTCTGACAGGGTGTAAGTGGTACATGGGGGGTTTAGTCAGTAAACTTGTTACATTGCATGATCGTTCACAAGATATTAAAGAATATTCCTAATTTCACTAAATATTAGAAAAATCCTCCTAAAATAGTATTGTTGAACCCCCCTCCCAATATACCCTTCAATAAAGAAAACCCCTAGTTTCACCAGATATTGTAGGTATCCATTTTTATCGACCCATTTTTAAGACCCCATTTATATAATATTATCAAGTTGTAACAAATAGGATCCCTAACTCATCTTAGTTTAAGAAAACATGAAGTTAAATAAAAAAATAGTATAATGTTATTAATGAACCCACTGGACTTTCATAGGTGACCAATCAATTTGTAGCATTGGATAGTGGAAGACCCAATGAAAAAGTAACGGGGAAGAGAAAATGCGTAAAAGGCAACTCAGTCCAAAGATCAATGTAACAAAGAATGTAAAAGACCGATAGTCCAATAGTCAGTGCAATGCTTAGAGAATATTAGAATTGCAAATATTTCACACCACAACATGCCAATCAACCAATTTTATATCATAGAGAGATCATGTTTTGTATAAGCTTAATAAACTAAACTCCATAAAAAGACGAAATTGAAACCCTTTCATGCATGGACTTCCCTACATTTCATTGTATTTTATTTATTGAGACAATATGTGAACAAACACTTGATTCCCACTAAGAATAAACTACAACAAATAAATAATATCGATTCATGCTCAAGATGTATTAAGAAAATTTTAAACATATTAAAAAAAACTTGAAACAATCCATTGACAAAAAGTTAAGTCTTACTGAAATATTCCTTATCCATTGTGCTAAATTTCCTCTACCTTAATTGAACATCTTGTATGCAATCACTTTCTACATTTTACTTTACTTAACATTACATAAAACTCTATTTAACATAGATATTTAAAAAAAAATATCATAAAACAAATATCAAAAACATTATATTTGACATGCATGTGTGTGTGTGTGTGTGTGTGTGTGTTGAATAGAATGTTTATGACATTTTTTTAACGATATTGTTTTTAAAATAAAAACTTTCTATTTGACACACACACACACACAACAAGCTAATATTAAAAAAAATAGTAATTGAGACTCCAATATAACGCAGTAATTGAGGATCCTTTCGATGCCTATAATCCATGCTATGGGAGAATGGTTATTAATATTCCGAGCCAAAATCTTTCACAGTTTCTACTTGTTCTCTAGGAATAGGTCATCGAGAGGATTCAATGAGGAATCCGATAAGGCACAACCTTGTGTGAGATATAGGAGGAGTTGGTGGGAATATAGGTGTCTGGGGGAGGCCTCCAAATAAATGAATAAGAAGTTATATATATGAATCCATCCCATGAATTGAATTTTACTCCTCATCCCACCCAAATAAAATAACCCCCAATATTTATATTGCTATGTCAAATTAAAAACCCCCATTGACCCCTTAATATGAGGCAATATACATTTGAGGTTTTTAGGAGTATTCAAACCCCCAGTATGAATTAATGTGATATGATATTTCCATTTCTAGTGAAACCCCTGTGAAGTGGTATTGGGCAGTGGGAAGATAGGTTTCACAATTCCTTGTCGAGGTACCGATCTTTGCTGGTGAATTCCATAGTTGAAACAAAACCTAATTATGGACATATTAATTAAGATATTTTTTTATTAATATTTCATATAAATGATTTGTTTTCTCTGAGATCCTTTTGTTAAAAATAAGATGAATGTCTCTTTGTTATCTCCTTGGGAATTGAGTTACTCACTAGCTCAGTGTGTGAGAGTTTTCATCCATGTTCTATAGAAGAATCTTGCAATTATAGGTAATGGAAATACTAATTTATCTAGAGAGGAGTCATTGTAAAACACAAAAATCAAATCTATTACAATACAATATATTTACAATATATGATGCTTCTAATATATAGAGTCGAGAGCATTGTTATCAGATCTAGAACTTATTCCAAATATAATCAAGAGAGGTTGAGGTAAATAATCAACCACACACCAAACTAGGTAGAGAATCTCTCTCATACAACTTATTTAATATGATATAAAAATGATTTCTAACACAACCCATTAATGTTTATCTCTAATCTTCATGTAGAGTAGTCTTTGTCTTCATATGCACTTGAAGATGCTTTCATCACTTTGAGCTTTATCCATGAACTTTACTTGTACCTTTATTTGCATTAAGAAGATTATTGATGTCCATATAAAAAACAATTCATCTACTAGAATACATGGGTCCTTAGCCATTGTAACCACCAGTTGATTAAATTCTCCCTTAATCATAATTTGGTCCTTCATAGTCTGATATTTTTCCATCTCAACTTTCCTCTAATTGATTTCACATCAAGCTAGCATACGAGTACACCTTTCACCCCCATACCTCTCACAATGGTTAATTCCACAGCTTGATCCACATCCACTCTATTTATAAGAGGGATAACACTACATTCCCGCACCATAACATGTATGCATGAACATTTGAAATGGGTCTTACAACAAACCTGAGGAAATCATATTTCCTATGGAAAAGCTTTACAACTTGGACTGAAACACTTTGAGATTTCAGATACAACCAATCATGCACCCTTTACAATAACTCATGTACACCAAGCATTCCAAATGATTTTACTAAATTCCCGATAACATTTCAAACCAATTGCATATGTAATCATTACATTGTTTACCAAGCAAATATAACCCTGAACTACACACAATTTCACTAAGATAGCATCCAACCAAATAAAAAATATTTATACATGTTCTTTCTATCAGTTCACTTTTACCATCATTCTCATCATCATTGTCTTCTTTGCAACCAAGCAAATAGAGAGTAGCTGCATGAAATGAAAAATGATATTTTTATATAAAAAATATGAAATACACACACACACACACACACACACACACACACATAATTACGTCAGAAGACTACATCAAACTATTGGTTAATGAGATATAACAGAAGAAAAATTAGATTCAATATTTAAAACAAAAAAAGAAGGAATTGGAAAAGGAGAATAAAGCAACAAGGATTCTAGCACCTAAAAAAATGAAGGCAGGAAAGGATTGAAAGAGACAAATAAAGGAAAGAAAAAGAGCACAAAAAAGGGGCAAGGCAGGGAAAGGAACAAAGAAAGCTACAACAAATAATGTAAACTGATCGAGGGAGAAGACAATAGGTGGACATGAATGGACACTTGATCGAGTAGAGTAGGAGGATGTCCAAATCATTGGATCAAGTTGCAGACAAGACCTTATAAAACACACATACACACACACACACACACACACACACACACACACACACACACACATACTTACTTCAGAAGACTACATCAAACTATTGGTTGAGATAGAACAGAAGAAAAATTAGATGCAATATTTAAAACAAAAAAAGAAGGAATTGGAAAAGGATAATAAAGCAACAAGGATTCTAGCACCTGAAAAAATGAAGGCAGGAAAGGATTGAAAGAGACAAAGAAAGGAAAGAAAAAGAGCACAAAAAAGGGGCAAGGCAGGGAAAGGAACAAAGAAAGCTACAATAAATAATGTAAACTGATCGAGGGAGAAAACAATAGGTGGACATGAATTGACACTTGATCGAGTAGAGTAGGAGGATGTCCAAATCATTGGATCAAGTTGTAGACAAGACCTTATAAACATCCATATCCCCCAAAATCATCAGGCATATATACCTCCCCCTTTTGTTTCTACCAGTGTAAGGGCCAATATGGAATATAATTTTACAACACCTCCAGCCAATTCAAGGGTGTTGAGAACAAGTTAGAGTTAGGGATTTTCAATTCTTCCTTAGCTGTAAGTAGTGAGATGGCCTCAATCACATGAGGGTAACTCTATCCATTCCAATTAAGAAATATTGGGCGACCCAACCTACCTGGATGAACCGACTACATGAAACACAACAATATTGGGAAATGAGATTTTGAGACTCCCTTAAACCATTGGGATGTCATATGCTTATCCTTACCAAAAGAACTATGTATTTTGTTACAAAGGAAATTTTTAGTTCCTACTCCATTTTTGGATTAAATCCAATCTAAGGAATTGATTAGTATGTACGAAGTCCCAAGACTTTAGGGTTTTGACATGTATTCCATTATGCTATGAAAGTGTGGATAGGAAGTTCCATGTATCCTTGTTGAAATTCCTATAAATAACATTCCTAATTTCATTATTAAGTCAAGACGAATGAGCTCCATACTTCTACCAAAAATATGGAAACATAGTCTTTAAACTAGAGAGGTCAATCATATATATAATTCATATAATGCGATGGGATTAACATGGAATTCAAAGATTGTTATATTTTTTATGATCTCATGAAAGTGAAATTATAACAATTATTTCTTAAAAATAAATGGATTGTATTCATTGCATATCATTAAGTAAAAATAAGAACTTGCATCATCGCTTCCAGCATGAGGATATATATGAAAAAATAATGCATAGAGAATACAAGCAAGGAGCATAAATATGATTTTAGTGGATTTTCATTGTAATGTCCCCTTTTTGAAATTTTTTCAAAATGACCAATTCTTCAATTCTTTCACAATGTACTCAAATTCATCTTCTTACAACTCTAGTTATATGGATTCAAGTGATCCAAAATTCCTCCAATTGATTTCAAACTTGGTAAGGAAGGTCCTAAGGGGTGATGGGACATATCAGCACATCTATAAAACATATAATCAACTGATATATCCAACCAAGGTATGCAATTTGCAATGTAATAAGTTTTGGGACAAGACTAGTCAATTTGGGAGGTGGAAATCCCCCTGGGTCCTGGAACAAATATCTTCACAACGCTGTACAACCTCCACTAATGGTAGGTATGATACTTGTATCTGTTGTAATACATTAATTAAAGTATATTTGAAGCATCATATATGGATTTTTGGTCTAATAGGTATCCAAGGGAACTCCATGAATTTATTAGTAATTTTGAGGTTCCAACCCCTAATGGTAGATGACTCCAAATAGCTCCAAATGCTCTCGAATTGTACCTGAAGGTGTATGAGTGATATAATAACTTAATTAAAATTTTCAGGGTTATATTATGGCCTTCCAATTACTTCTTCAAGTATATATCAAATTCTGAATAAGTTAGATGCTTTAATTAGCAATTTTGGGGCTCAAATCCCCCCGGGTAATTGTCGGAATGGCTTCCAAAATGTGCAAAAAATCACTTGAATTCCAAAATTTAAGAAGGGGATGTGTATAATACATTATCATAGACTCATATTCAGAACCAATCGAATTCCCATGGCTGTTATTACTTATTTAAATCATATATAAAAAACTAGTTTTGGACCCTTAGGGAAATGAGATGTAGTTTGCTCCAATTGCTATGAAATTCGACCCAATGGCCACAAATTATAATTTAATGAATATGAAAACCCTAATATTATTTAATTACAGTCCCTTCATTCATAAATCATCAAAATTTTACACATCCATTCAAATCTATCAATATTATAAGAGTTTACAACAAGGAGATGGGGAAATGACACAGTTTCTTTATTATTGATCAATAATACATGCGATTTCTTGGAATTTTGACCTGATAAATTTTTGAATATAGAGAGAAGAGTATCTACATCAGAATACAAAATTACGGAGCAAGAGGATCTCCCTCAACAAGATAAATGGCTCACCAAGTGCGCCTCACTCCACCGGGTTGAAATATGGTGAAAGAATACAAGATGGGAGGGGGAATGAGCTGAATCCTGAAGTGTCCATGAGATTATGTAGCTGCACCTGTATATTATAACTCCATTTAATATCCTTGAAATGCCTTAGTGGCCTCTCCAATCACCAATTAGGATGGGAATCTTTCACCCTCGAAATTGGCTCAAGCATGAACTAGTCACTCACTAGCTCTCTCTCTTCACAACAACAAATTTCACAACTAATCAAAAATATCCTTCTCATGGATTCTCTGTATATTTTATAAAAATTAATAGTCTCCTCAACTTCCAAATACATCCATAAAGCAAATCCAAGTCGAATTGGTGTGGCTACTCATGCTATGCCATGTGGCCTCTCTCTTCACCTTCCATCTTCTCCCAAATTGAGTAGGAACCCATTTTGCTTCTCCAAATCACATGAGAGATATATTGGATGCTCTATTTTGACCTGATATTTCAGATTTCAGCATTCAGATCTGACTTGTGTCATTTAGCTTTCATAGAATCTCCATCATTGGTGTCATAGATGTCATAAATGTACGAGAATCTAGCCAAGTGTCCATGAAACCCCCAATTTGGCTCTTCCTTGATCATGTAAGTTACACTTCATCCAAAATTCGACCTATGAAGTACATGGACAAGTATATTAACCTTATAATCCATCCAAAAACATTAGGATTCCCATAGATTCGAATTTGCAAGAGGAGGATACCATTTAACATAGGAATTCTAGCTTGTGTGGGTCCCACATCCTCCATGTGTCTTCATGATCAATTACCACTTTGATTTTTCCTTGTATTTATTTATTTATCTCCTTTATTAATTATTTATGCTAGTATAATATTCAAACATAATTTATTATCCCCCTTATTCCAAATCTCAAAGCTTCCACCCCCAACCTAGGAAACTAATGATTTTTCTTTTTGGCAATTATTTGACCTTTAGCATCAATTTGACAAATTTCATGAATATGGAAAATGTGATTTGGACATTGTGACCCAATGCAAAATTTGGGACATTACAAATCCTCCCTTCCCAATATTGCTTGTACTCAAGCAATTTCAAACATGGTTGTTGAAGAACTTGTTTTCTGTATGATTCTTTGAGGTTGCCACTGAGATTCCCACTTTTAGTCTTTGAGATTCCATGAATATTTTAGAGAGGAACCACCATGCTTTCTGCTGCACTACTCTGATTAACATCACCTTATTATGTGGGGAATCCATCTCCCATACTTCTTGTTTCCAAAAGAATTTGAAATCAATGGGACTAAAAACTATCCCCGAGTCCCATTGCTTGCATTGCACTCCAACAATTAAGAGTGCTCTCCAACCCATACCATTAGGAAAGAGAATTCCCGGATCCCATTTTATTGTATGAATTCTTCCAAACATCATGAGTACATAATATATATCATCAAAATATATAACAACATAATAAAAATGTACATCAAGGAGGTGCCTCACCAAAAATTCATGAAAGTGCTTATACCTCCCAGTGAGTAGACTACCATTTGGCAAGTGCATACATGCTTCAAGTGACCAATCAAATCTGCTCCAATGACATAAGTGAGGATCCCATGTCTTATAATGCTGTTCCAAAAGGTTGTGATATGCATCAGAATATTCAACCATGTATTCTTTCATCCAAGAAGTGGATGAAGAATCTCCACTCAAATCTGAACCAAATAATGAGCAAGAAAAACAAGGAGACTTCAAATGACTCAAAGAATTCTCACCCATACATCCATGAATGATTGAATCATAAACATATAACAATGTATGTGGCTGGTAAAAAATATTTTCTCCCATCATAAATATATTCACCCCAGTGTTGGATGAAGTTCCTCCAACATCAAATGAACAAAGTGTTGAGCAAGAAAAACCATGAGTCTTCAAGTGACTCAAATGCATATCATAGGTGCATCCATGTAGATGTGAATCATGATAAAGTAACAAGGAATGCTGCTGCCAATGTGAATAATAATGTGCTCCAAATGATATGTAATGTGCATCAATATAATCATCCATGTGTTCTTTCATCCAATAAGTGAATGGAGAACCTCCACCAAAATCTGAACAAAATAAGTAGCAATGAAAACATGAATTCTTCAAGTGGATCAAAGAAGTCTCATCAATACACTCATGAATATGTATGTCATCATGTAATATCAAAGGATGTTGCTACCAATAATAATGTTATTCAATCATATAACTCTTCACCCAAGTGTGGGATTAAGTTCCTCCAACTTCAAATAGGCTAGGAAAGGGGCAAGGAAAATCATGAGTCTCCAAGTGAATCAAGTGAACATGATAGGTGCAACCATGGAGATGTGTATAATCATAATGTAAATAAGGATGCTGCTTCAAATGTAAATAAGATGGTGCTCTAATAATTCCATCATCAAAAGGAGAAATAGAATGTACATACTCTTCATGTGCCACCATCAAAATGAAACCTTTCACCCATACTTCATTAGGATGAATGCTGCAAAATATGGAATTGTAGGATGTAGGAGAATGAACTAACTCACCCAAATGATCAAAAAGTGAAGAAGTTTCATCATGGTAAGGATCCATATGGATAGTATCATGCAGATCCTTCAAAAGTGTGAAACCTTTGTCATATATTGGTTCCAATGTAGACGAATCATGCTCTTCTTTAAAATTTGCATAACCTTCATCAAGAGACAATTCAAGTTCCTCTTACACCTCATCAAGTGTTTGAATCTCTTCAAGTTCAACTTCAAACATATCAAGCACATTCAAATTTCCACATTTCTCATGATCCTCCATGTCATGAGAATCCTCCAAACAATCTACACTTTGACAATATTTGATGTTGCACATTGCTCTTTGAATCTTCTCCATGGCTTCAAGAAATGATGGCTCCTCTAAGGAAGTATCTCTCCAACAAGAATTTGATACCAATGCTTGAGTGTCATGGAGTATGCTAAGGGATTCTTGGATATCCCTTTCACTTATCTTCAAGGATCCTTCAATGAAGGATGGTTCATGGGAGTGAACCTCCTCTTCTTCTTCATTCTAGATTTGATCAACTCCTTGAAGCTAAAGTGGTGATGGGGAAGTTGATATTGGTTCTTCATTTGCTGCTACAAGGTCTTCATCTTTATGCTCATTAGAAATTTGGATTGCAACAACATTTTCAGATCTGATCTCTATGTCACCAACATAGAGGTGTGAGAACCCATCAGTAGGTACTCCTTCATAGTTCAAGCATCCATCATTAGATTCTCTTTATTTCATTTCCAAGGTAGAATGTGTCTCAAAATGATATTCAATATTTTCAATAGAATCTTCTTCATACTTATGTGATGTCTCTTTATATTTAGAGACACTTGGGAGTGAATTTCTATCCTCTTCATGTACTACTTTTTCTTCTTCACCACCCACAAAAATTTGTAGCTCCTTGGTCTCCTCCATTCTTGTGCATTGATGACTATTCCTTAATGAGTTCTTATTTGAATGATTTTTTATAAATTCCTTCAACCAATCATTAAGGTCTTCAAAATTAATAGTCTTATGTGCCAATTTGAATGCTTGCTTAACCTTCCTGGACATATCATCACCACATGGCTTAATGACTTTCTTTAATTAATCTATGCCATACATAAATTCAATAGGTGACAATACCATGCTCTGATATCACTTTAATGTCCCCTTTTTGGAATTTTTTTTAAAATGGCCAATTCTTCAATTCTTTCACAATGTACTCAAATTCATCTTCTTACAATTCTAGTTATATGGATTCAATTGATCCAAAATTCCTCCAATTTCTTTCAAACTTGGTGAGGAAGGTCCTGAGGGGTGATGGGACATATTATCACATCTATCAGACATATAATCAAGGGAATATGTTTCGGGACAAGACTAGTCAATTTGGGAGGTGGAAATCACCCCTGGGTCCTGGAACAAATCTCTTCACAACACTATACAACCTCCACTAATGGTGGGTATGATACTTGGATATGTTATCAGACATTAATTAAAGTATATTTGAAGCATAATATGTGGCTTTGGGGTCTAAGAGGTATCCAAGGGAACTCCATGAATTTACTAGTAATTTTGAGGTTCCAACCCCCAATGGTAGATGAATCCAAATAGCTCCAAATGGTCTCAAATTTTACCATAAGGTGTATGAGTGATATAATAAATTAATTATAATTTTCAGGGGTATATTATGGCCTTACAATTACTTCTGCAAGTATATATAAAATTATGAATAAGATAGATGCTTTAACTAGCAATTTTGGGGCTCAAATCCCCCCCAGGTAATTACTGGAATGGCTTCCCAAATGTGAAGAAAATCACTCGAATTCCAAAATTGAAGCATGGGATGTGTATAATACATTATCAGAGACTCATATGAAGTACCAATCGAAATCCCATGGCTGTTATCACTTCTTTCAATCAGATATAAAAAACTAGTAGGAGGAATCAGTAGTAGTTCTTAGCAAACTATTAGAAGTCTTGTAGTACAAATAAGACCCCAAGGGTTTATATTGGTAGCAACACTAGCTACATCACCAAGTACAACAACTATGCAAATAATTCCAGGAAGACTTTTGTTGAGGTTCCCAAAATTTTGTGGGAACACAGAAGATGATACAGTGCAACACTAGTTTTTATGTGAATCAGTATGGAATGCCGGGAAAACTCTAGCAACATCCAAATTGGTTGAATTCTGGAAAACCCTCCATGGTAGGGGCTTATAATGGTATGTAAGACTCCTTGAAATTTAGGTTCTAAACATGTTAGCCCCTACATTGGAAGAAACCAAGATCTTATTCCTAGATGAGTTATTTATCACTACCTAAAGTAGAGAAGTAGGGAGTTGCAGAACTAATACATACACACACACACACACACACACACACACACACACATACATACATATATATATCCTTTTTATAATTTAAATTTGATTAAAAATAAAATAAATAAAAAGATAAGTTGTCCTAAAATAAGATCATTTGGATCACACGACCATTTTTTACCATCATTGGCCATTTTTTTATTTTGCAAAATAAAAATTATAACTGATTTTTTTCAAAATCCTGCCAAAATAGTCCACCAAATGACTAGTTGTTGAAATTAGTTACTTGTTATACAACTATTATTATAGTTAATTTTGTCTTTTAGTTTGATTTTGATCCTATCCTTAGGGGATTTAATCATGTTCATATACCTATAATTAATTGAATATTTCAAATAAAAATAATATCCATATTTTATGACTAGAAAATTATTAATCTAATCAAACTATAAAAACATTCACACATAAACATTATCCATAAATTCCTCAACATAATCATTTTAAGAATATATATATCTATATATACAATTTCATTATTATGTTCAAGTTAGGAAGGCACCATTTAAGCATGTTTAAATATTTATAATTAATTGAATATTTGAAATAAAAATAATAACTTTTATTACTAACTTTGTTAAACCATATTCCCATACTAATGTTTCTAAACTATATTTAAAACTACAAAATTATTAATTTAGTTAAATTATAAAAAAATTCACACATAAACTCTATCCGTCTTTCTCATTAGATACAATTTCATTACTATTTTCAAATTATAAAGCCACCATTTACATGGCCAATTAAGAAAAATGAGTTAAAAACTATTGTTACTATGTCATTTCAGACTAGTGTTTTCGTTTGGGAATTTTGATTTTATATTTCTATAAAGAAAGATTTAATTATGTTCAAATACTTATAATTAATTGAACATTCCAATTAAAAATGATAACCTTTATTACTACCTTATTACACTATTTTTTCAAACTAATGGTACTAAACCTTTTGTTCCCACTAAAAAATTATTAATCTAGTCAAACTATAAAAACATTGACATTCCATCTTTCTAAACATATTGATCTTTTAAGGTTTTATCTTCCTCACCATAATCATTTTAAAATTATATTTATATATAATTACATCTATAGGTGTTTAGATATTATCTCATCTTATGAGTTCTATTGAGCTGATCAACAAGATTAACAGATTAACCAAGTGTAACAAGTGCACAATCAAGATTAATTTCATGGTCCTCCTATATTGTTATGCTTAAACGCATCTTAATTAAGATTTAAATAAACTTTATGTAATTGGTGGTTAAAGAGTGAAGTATCAATAATGGTTTTATCATTATTATTAAATAGTATTTGATTTATGTTTATATTAATCAATTTAATGTTTATTTGGTAATTAGTTTAATGTTGAGTCTTTGTTTAAGAATCAATCATCTCTACAAAACTAAGTGGTTAGTTGTGCCCAATGATAAAATTTGACAGGTCTAAACTAAGTGGGTAGTTATGCCCAATGATAGAATTTAACAAGTATGTCTAGGCCAATTTACCCGTTAAATACAATTAAAATTTGGCTCGGAATAAAAAAAGTTTTTTAAGTTTTGATTGTAACAAACAATTTTGACATGTGTCCTCTATTTGAAATTTGAAATTCCAACCTTGATTGTTCAAGTTACAACCGCGAAAAATATATTTCATGCTATAGAGCATTAAATGGGACGGCGGTAGCACTGTCTGCGGTTGGATCTTACTTTGGAAAAGATCCGAGGGCGGACAGTGCTCTATAGCATGTAGTGTATTTTTCGCCAGTTAAAACAACCCCATTTAAATAAAAAAATAAAAAAACATCTAAAAAAGCCTTAAAATTATTTTATCCTTCACCCAACTTATCATTCAGATAACTTGAACTTCACGCTTTGTCTATGATGTACATGTAATGACATTTGAACACGAACTAAAGAAGTATTGGAATGACATTTGAACACGAACTAGTCGAGGCAAATTAGTATTAATGAGTTAAATACAAATGTCATTTCTTTCACATTTGTTAGCCATGTCCATTCTGACGATCTGTAAAGAAAGTATTATCAAGGTAAAAGATCACTTAGCTTTTACCTATTAAGTCGTTTTACCTATTAAGTCGATATTTTATTTCTTAATGTTATTATAGTAAGAATCTGAGCTTTTTAAATTTATTACAGGTAAAATTTTGGCACATAAAGAGAGAGGTGGCAAACCCACTCTTCAACTAAATGAACCGACTAAAATGAATATAAAGGTTTCATGCTTTGACAGAGAGGAAATCGTTGTAATTGGTTCTCTTTTAAGAAGTGCTCTTATTTCTTTGTTAAAAACAATAAACTTTTTTTTTATATATACATGATAATAATTTATTTTTAATTTAAAACCACTTCTAAGTTGAAAGCAACTTTCCTTGTATCATTCTCACCTATTAGGAATACTTGTAATCTTGAGAGAAATGCTTGTATTCTTGAGATGACAAAGGGTGTTTATTTAAAGAAAAAATATAAGTACAAAATAGCTTAATTTTAAACCAAACATAATATAGAAAAAACAGTAAAGATTAATATTTTTTATAAACAACAAGATTTTGTATGGTCTTCAAATTTAGATTTTATTTTTATAATCTATGGTTATTAGGTTTGAGGTTTGAATTGGTATTCCAACAGGTCTAGCCTAGCCTGGTACATGTAGATATATCTTAACATTGCTCTGCTCCAAATAGTCTGCTCCTTTTTTATTCAGATCCAAATGTCAGTTTTAAATATATGGGTATATTTATTTTTGATGTTTTAAAAATTGATTGTATTTTGAATTTTATTGTTACTTTATTTTGTGATTTTTTTAGAGGTATGTTGCAAAACCAAATGTAACATTAAATTCTAGATTAATCGAGTTTAGTGATTATAAATTTATTAATATGGTTGTGTTAGTTATTAAATTGTTATTTTTATTAAAATTAATACAATGATTTTGTTAATAAATTGAAGTTTATATAGCATTTTATATAAAAATGTTTTACCTTTTTTATTTTTATTTTTATGGATAAAGTAATTGTTTTATGTTATCAAAAACATTTTAAGATAAAATTGTTTATCCACCAATGAAAATAGTTAACAACAATGCTTTATTTTTACATAATTGATCGTTTGAAAAATTATGCATTAAAATAAATATGATGTTTTAGTTAAAATTTATGCACAAAATTTGTAAACTTATGTTTAATATTTACATTAATATTAAAAAAATATATTTATTTAGAATTTCTTACAAAAGTTTACATAAACATAGAGATAATACTTTTTGATACTTTTTACATAAATGTACAAAAAATACTTTCTAGAAAGTATTTCTTTACAAAGGTACAAAAGTTTTATGGTATGGGATGTTTTCATTTTCTCTCCTTATGAGACTTTGTATTTGGGTACCTAAGAAGGCCTCATTATTGAGACCTAATTTTGCTTATGTTTACTCCCTACATTTTGCTTCAGAGGGGGTGTTAGTGTATGTATAGATGGTTAGTATTAGGTAGCCTAGAATATCCAACATGTTGGCATGTTTATTTGCTAACTTAGTACACCTTGATGCATGGTAGGCATACCCAAAAATTTCATGCTTAGACTTTCTAGGTTTTTTATAAATAAATCTCACTTTTTCTTATAATAAACGTGGAAATAATATACAATTTTCTATTATTTATTTACTCTTTTCTTTATCATGCCCAGTCTCATCTGTGATCTAGGTTGATCTCAAATTCCTAAAGTATGCATTTTACAATAAGCTAGTTTCAGTGTCATTCATCACACATGGTGAATCATATTTTCGTGTGCACATTAGATTTGATTCATCACACATGGTGAAACATATTTTCATGTGCACATTAGATTTGATTGGGTCAATAGTTGCCATGCAAGGTCGGTTTGTCTTCTGATAATATCTACCAATCATAATGCAAGGGACTATAACATGGACAAAATGGAACTAACAAATATTAATTGGTCAATATGACACACTGAAATTTACACTTTATTACGATAATGGCATTATCACCAGCCTAGATCCAAATCCTAGGCTCTATCAAGCGCCAAGAGGGATCAAATCTCTTGAGGTGCAATACCTAATCAAATCTCTCGAGGTGCAAACCTATTCTTAGGTATTGTCTCAATGAGCTATCAACTTTGGTGTGTCCTACA
This sequence comes from Pseudotsuga menziesii, assembly GCA_001517045.1. Classification (NCBI taxonomy): domain Eukaryota; kingdom Viridiplantae; phylum Streptophyta; class Pinopsida; order Pinales; family Pinaceae; genus Pseudotsuga; species Pseudotsuga menziesii. The sequence goes on from LPNX010473432.1 coordinate 161,763, forward strand.
TATAGCCATTGATTTGATTCAAATGAAAAGACATCTTTTTATTTAAGGTCCACATATAATATTTTTATTATTAATATTTAATATTATTTATGGTCGACATATAATATTTTTTATTATTTTTTATTTTGTTAGGAGCGAACATTACAACATCTCCCCATACATGGTTTTAAAACCATATGCAAGGCCCTCCCAAGACCATGGGTTGTTTAGGAAGCCTTGCACATGGTATTAAAACCATTTGCAAGGCCCCACAATAAAACCATGGGTTGTTTAGAAGGCCTTGCACATGGTTTTAAAACCATGTGCAAGCCTGCAAGGCCAATACTTTTTTGTGTGTTTTTTTTCTAACCCACATTTTTTTGCAGATAATTAAATTTTTACTTTTTTTAATGTTTTGTTAGGGATGAACATTACAAGATCCCCCTCATATTAGGTTGTTTATTTGGTCGACATTTATTTTGGGGCATAATTAAATTTTGTATTTTGTATTATTTTGTTAGGCTCTTAAGGTAATGTTGTTTTCATGTTTGTGTACATTCTTTATAAAATATCAAAACAAGGGGATAACAATTTTTCCCCAGTGAAAAAATATATATATTCTTTGTTGTTTTGTGTATTTATTTTCTATGGCTATTCTATTATTTTGAAATTTTACGGTTTATGTTAATATCTTTGTGGAGTCTTAGACATTTGTTTTAGGATTCTCTATAGGATTAACTATTGGTATCAGTGTGGTTGTTTGCTTGAAAGGGACATCATTATTTCCAAGCTCAGGAAACTTGGTTCATAGATATTATTTGTTGGGGACTTGTTCTGAGGTCTTAATTGAGAGACAAACATGATGGATTGTCGAAGTGACTTAAACTAGATAATGTTCTATTGTTATAGTAGTGATTTTTTGAAATACAACTAGATTTAATTAGAGCTAATAAGATATATGTGGTAGGAGAAATGGCATGTAGACATTCTAGGATTGATAAATTCAATGGTCATGGCTTCAATTTGTGGAAATTGAATATGTAATATATGTTTCTTATTGAAATAGATTATAGATCTAAAGGAAGTCCTCATGAAGGACACAAAGCTTGACAATATGAAGTAGGAAGATTAGGACGAGATGAAAGATGAGGAAATTTCCTTTCTTGGTCTTAGTCTATATGATTTTGTATTAATGAATGTCTCATGAAACTACAACAAAGAATCTTTGATATAATCTTAGCTCTATGTATGAGGCTAATTCCATCATCATTTCCATATTCCTTTATAATTTAATTTTTCTAATTTGTGATGATGAAGAATGGTGATAGGCTTCACGAGTTCAATGATGTTTTTGAATGATGTTTTTGACAAATTAAAATAGAATGAACGATGCATATGATTACTATATAGTCTTCTGATAGTTGCCATGATTTGGGCTAAAAAATTAATCTCAATTTGGATGAGTTCATGGATGAGATCATGGATCGGTTGTTGCAAGAGAAAATATAGGGAGAAACTTGTGACATAATTAATTGATTCAGAATCTTTCATGAGTAGGGTTAATCTATGGAGAAAAATGATGCAAAGAGATCTAGTGTGAGAAAATGTATGTTTGGAAGAAATATACGGAAATAAAGGTAGAAAGTGCCAATATTGGATTTGTTGGAGATGACATCAAGAGGGAACAAGAATAATGAATGAAATGTGGATCCTTAAAAGGAGTATTCAATTTGAAAGCCCACAAATCTTCAACATCTCATTGTTAGTGAAATCATCCCACATATGCACCCACAATTGCATTTGTTTCATTTCACATTTAGCTTGGTTGTATGATTTGATAATCTTAAATAAATGTACTTGCATTTTGCGTTGGAATTAAGCACACCAATATTGTTGAAGGTTCCTTAATTGTATGTAGTTTTGTATGCATTGTACATGGTTCCACTCGAATTGTTCATAGTTCCATCAAAATTTCCCATGGTTCCATAAACGTTCATCATGGTTCTACTTGGCCTAAAATGTTCATTTTCCATTAATTTTGTTCAAGATTTCTTGTATGGTTCCACCACCTCATGAGCATTATTCATGGTTACACCACTAATGCTCATGGTTCCTTAAATATAGATCATGATTCCATTAACATTGTTTAATATTTAACCACCAAATGTCCAAGATTCCACCACCAAATATGTTCATGGTTCCATCAACCCTAACTTTTCTATAGATGATTCCAACACCAAATTCACAGTTCCATTGACATTGTTCAAGGTTCCTTAATTGTATATGGTTGTGTATGCATTATAGATGGTTCACTTGCATTGATTGCAATTCCATCAAATTTATCCATGGTTCACTTGCATTGTTTGCAATTCTGTGGTGCTCTGCCTAATGGGTAGAGCATTTGGTCCATTTCACTGTGATGTTCTCTATCTTAAGCTCATTCTGAGTTAGTTTTTTTTTAAATAAAATCAAGACATTTTAAATCATATTACAGGTTTATATCCATGTCGGTACTATTAGTTTTATAAACATATGAATGTGCAATTATGAACTGTAAACATATTAAGTAGAAATAGGAGTTGTACATGATTGATAACTTCATGAATTTTTTTGTAAATTAGACAATAATACCATGCAGAAATTTAGTATCTAATTACCTGGAATTGAAATACATGGAACCAGCGGTCGTAGTAGATCCAAGAGTTTGTTGTAGACCTTGTAGGCTCCTTCCTCTTCCAGCTTTCCATCCAATCCTTGATTAAAAAAATGATGTGCCACCCTGCCGACCAGCTCTCATCATGTGCTGGCCCTACGAAACACATGGGATTCCTAGCCCCTGAGCCCATAGACCAATAATATCGAGAGCAACTTCCTTTCCATTATATATATTTCTTTGTTTTCACCCATTTCTCAATCATTTCCAAATATCCTGGTCCTTGAGTTATTCCCCTCCTTAAGTTTTTTTTTTTTCGTCATTTTCTCCTGGTGCCCAATCCCCTTTCCCCCAAAAACATCCCCCCCTTAAATACCCATTTTCCTCCTACTTTCTTCCACCTTCTCCACCACCTTTCCCCCAAAACACATCATTCACCTCCCCCTTCAGTTTTCGATGCTAGCTAATTATTATAATCATGAATATACATTTATTTATTCAATTTTCCTTATCTTGAGCATCCCAATAATTAAGGTTATTTAAGTTGAGTTGAATAAGTTGGTTGTCTAGCATTTATTAATTCTTGGAATGTTCACCATTGGTCCCTCACGGGATGGCGGTTTAATAGCTAGTCTTATTCAAATCAATTATGTTGAATAAAATAATAATTTAGTAATTATCTTGTGTACATGTGAGTATCTTAGTTGTCTTACTTGATCCAGAATCCGATGTTTGTAATCATATTAATAAATAGTATTATAAAATCAATCATGTCATATCTTGATGGTCATATTCCATAGTTCAATATACATGTTTAACCTACACAGAATGATTTGGTCTATTTAATTAATCATTATTTTATTCTAGTTATTTCCACTTGGGTTTAATTGAACAATTGAATATGGTTAACACAAGATCTTAATAATTATCATAATAATAATAGAAATAATTGTCTAATTAAACTATCAAGTTATGTTTACCACAAGAGGCACTATAATAATAATAATAATAATAATAATAATGATAATGATAATAATACCATTAATAATAATTATAATTAAAGACAAGTATCATTATGAGCATGTTATCTCTAGATTCATAATCAAAGCACCCTTAGGGGTTTAAACAACCCTGAAAATTTTGTTGATGTAAATGAACAATGTTTAAGTCTATGCACGACAACTTTCTGAGGATTATTCTAATTTATGACATTTGATCACTTACGTATTACAGTGTTCATCTATCATTAATGAATATGTTAACTTAACATTCATTATCTCCTTAACATATTTACCTATGAAAACCTATATCATTATTGATCGTGTTAAGTATTGGTATGCCGATATTGGTATACGTGTGCAAAGTGTGCATGCATGGCCAGTGCATGCATAGATCATACACGTACTATAAGAAAACATCATATATCCTATAATAATAATAATAATAATAATAATAACAACAACAACAAAATAATAAGGATTTACATAGATAGGACATTCATGGATGCAAGACATAACAATCGCAAATACCTAACCAAATTAACATACAAACATGTGATCTTTTCATCATCATCAATCATTAATTATTAATGAATTAAGTTATAACATCATCTATATTTTCAGATTCATTACTCAATCAATTATTTTCAAGGAAGAGACACCTACTACTACTAATCTTGGTGTCGTAGATCCCCCCTGACCCAACACAGTACTAGCTATAACATCCTCCCATCCTAACCTACGTCCACACCATCCCTATCCTTCCTCTGCTAGTATAGAAGTGGATGTCGGCTTCACCGACCTGACCACATAAGAACCTGAGAGCGATAGCGTCGGCTGAACAGCAGACCTAGCCTCTTCTAGCAGGCATTCGACTGTCGTCATCACAACAACATGGGGAGCGTGTCTCAACACGGCCCTCTCATGACCTCGGGTACCTGACCGTCGTCATCACAACAACATGGGGAGCGTGTCTCAGCATGGCCCTCCCACAACCTCGGGTATCATAAAAACATAGGGTGGAACACATCCATCCCTCTCAACATCTTGGGTCTATATACCCTATCAAAAACATACTTTATTGCTATCGAGATTATTGGTCTGTGTCATCGTATCATCAATTTTGGTAATCAAGGCTCTTCTGCAGGAATAGGTATTGTACCACACTTCATATAAAGTATCCATGTATTACATAGCCAGTGTGTCCTGCAGATTAGTACTTTGAAAACATACATTCGTAATAATATCTCCATTCAATCATCAGTGGGTGCATATTATCAACAACATTTCCTTTCATTGTATGAATCATTAAATTGATCACATCATGGGTCGATATCCATGTACCACATCATATATATATTGCATTTATCAATGACGACAATTAAACATACACTGCCTTTATGAGCAAAGGAATATCATGATAACTATAACATAGTAACCTCACAAACATAATCATAACATCACATTCAATGTATCAACATAAGCATAGTAACATCTTAGACATCTATCATGTCATAAATATGGTTTACTTAGTCGAACTAAGTCCAACATTTACTAAGAAAATAAATGCAACAGGTCGATATGTCTAGTCAAATATGGGCATTACAAATTCCATCAAAGTTGTCCATGGTTCCATAAACATTCATCATCATTCCACCAATTCTATTTTCTTCAATGGTTCCATAAGTGGAGAGCTCATGGTTCCATAACTAGAGCTCATGGTTCCACCACCTTGCGACCATTACTCATGGTCCACCATTGATGCTCATGGTTCCATAAATAGATCTCATCGTTCTATCATCAATGCTAGGAACCATGAGCTCTATTTATCGAACCACAACCATTTTTGGTGGAACCACGAGCATTATTGGTAGAGCCATGAGCATCAGTGGTAGAACCATGAGTATCAGTGGTGGAACCATGAGTAATGGTTGCAAGGTAGTGGAACCATGAGCTCTAGTTATGAAACCATGAACATTATAAGCGAAACCATGAGCATTGTTGGTGTAACCATGAGCTCTCCACGTATGGAACCATTGAGAAAAATAGAATTATAAAAGCCCCATTATTATGTGGAAATTCTTTCAATTAAACTAGGCTTAAATAATTGGTCTAGACTTTTATGAGCAATTAATTGATCGAGAAATGTATTTACTAAACATACATTCCACCACCTCAAGACCATGTAGGTGTTACTCACCAAATGGTTTGTGCTCCGTAAATAATTCTTATGATATTCACGACCCCACCAGCATTGTTCAAGTTTCCTTAATTACACATGGTGTTGTATGCATTGTACATGGTTCCACCTTCATTATTCATGGTTTCTATATTTACATTATGCATGGTTCCACCCTAAAATGCTCATTTTTCATGATTTTTGTGGAACCATAAGATCTATTTATGGAACCGTGAACATTGTTGGTGGAACCATGAGTAATATGAAAACACATTTGTGTATTTTCTAGGGAATTGCAAATATTGTTCACCAAGTTCTAGGGACTCCTCCTTGGTCTTAGGAATTGACATAAAGTGTTCAAGAATCTAGGCTATGGTGACATTGAGATCTAGCTTCTTCCATGATTGTCACTCATCCCACCGCGATCCATGACTTATTGTCAGCATACTTAAATGAATTCAAAACACTTAAGAAACACCATGCTAAATCATTAAACTATAAATAATAGAAGAAATTTCAATTGGGTCTAATTGGGGCGATTGAGAGGAGGAATATTGCACATTTGGTGGTTGGATCTCCAACAAAGTTAATGTACCCATGAACATTGTTGGTGGAACCATGAGCTCTATTTATGAAACCATGAGCATTGTTGGTGGAAACATGAGCTCTATTTATGGAACCATGAGCATTGTTGGTGGAACCATGAGAATTGTTGGTGGAACCGTGGGATCTATTTATAGAACCATGAGTGTTTTTTGTGGAACCATGAGCATTGATGGTAGAACTATGAGCTCTATTTATGGAACCATGAGCATAAGTGGTGGAACCATGAGTAATGGTTGCGAGATGGTGGAACTATACAACGGACATTGAACAAAATTCATGGTAAATGAGCATTTTAGGGGTGGAACCATGAAAAATGTAAATGAAACAATGGATATTTTTTTATGAAACTATGAATACTCTAGGTGGAACCATGTGGAATATTGCACATTTGGTGGTTGGATCTCCAACAAAGTTAATGTACCCATGAACATTGTTGGTGGAACCATGAGCTCTATTTATGGAACCATGAGCATTGTTGGTGGAACCATGAGCTCTATTTATGGAACCATGAGCATTGTTGGTGGAAACATGAGCTCTATTTATGGAACCATGAGCATTGTTGGTGGAACCATGAGAATTGTTGGTGGAACCATGGGATCTATTTATAGAACCATGAGCGTTTTTTGTGGAACCATGAGCATTGATGGTAGAACTATGAACTCTATTTATGGAACCATGAATACTCTAGGTGGAACCATGTGGAATATTGCACATTTGGTGGTTGGATCTCCAACAAAGTTAATGTACCCATGAACATTGTTGGTGGAACCATGAGCTCTATTTATGGAACCATGAGCATTGTTGGTGGAACCATGAGCTCTATTTATGGAGCCATGAGCATTGCTGGTGGAACCATGAGAATTGTTGGTGGAACCATGGGATCTATTTATAGAACCATGAGTGTTTTTTGTGGAACCATGATCATTGATGGTAGAACTATGAGCTCTATTTATGGAACCATGAATACTCTAGGTGGAACCATGTGGAATATTGCACATTTGGTAGTTGGATCTCCAACAAAGTTAATGTACCCATGAACATTGTTGGTGGAACCATGAGCTCTTTTTATGGAACCATGAGCTCTATTTATGGAATCATGAGCATTGTTGGTGGAACCATGAGCATTGTTGGTGGAACCATGAGCTCTATTTATGGAACCATGAGCATTGTTGGTGGAACCATGAGAATTGTTGGTGGAACCATGGGATCTATTCATAGAACAATGAGTGTTTTTTGTGGAACCATGAGCATTGATGGTAGAACTATTAGCTCTATTTATGGAACCATGAATACTCTAGGTGGAACCATGTGGAATATTGCACATTTGGTGGTTGGATCTCCAACAAAGTTAATGTACCCATGAACATTGTTGGTGGAACCATGAGCTCTATTTATGGAACCATGAGCATTGTTGGTGGAACCATGAGGTCTATTTATGGAACCATGAGCATTGTTGGTGGAACCATGAGCATTGTTGGTGGAACCATGAGAATTGTTGGTGGAACCATGGGATCTATTTATAGAACCATGAGTGTTTTTGTGGAACCATGAGCATTGATGGTAGAACTATGAGCTCTATTTATGGAACCATGAATACTCTAGGTGGAACCATGTGGAATATTGCACATTTGGTGGTTGGATCTCCAACAAAGTTAATGTACCCATGAACATTGTTGGTGGAACCATGAGCTCTATTTATGGAACCATGAACATTGTTGGTGGAACCATGAGCATTGTTGGTGGAACCATGAGAATTGTTGGTGGAACCATGGGATCTATTTATAGAACCATGAGTGTTTTTTGTGGAACCATGAGCATTGATGGTAGAACTATGAGCTCTATTTATGGAACCATGAATACTCTAGGTGGAACCATGTGGAATATTGCACATTTGGTGGTTGGATCTCCAACAAAGTTAATGTACCCATGAACATTGTTGGTGGAACCATGAGCTCTATTTATGGAACCATGAGCTCTATTTATGGAATCATGAGCATTGTTGGTGGAACCATGAGCATTGTTGGTGGAACCATGAGAATTGTTGGTGGAACCATGGGATCTATTTATAGAACCATGAGTGTTTTTTGTGGAACCATGATCATTGATGGTAGAACTATGAGCTCTATTTATGGAACCATGAATACTCTAGGTGGAACCATGTGGAATAT